>WBMV01005842.1:79241-91523 GCA_013396655.1 Campylorhamphus procurvoides | reverse complement strand
CTTTAACTCCTGGGCAGCTGTTTAACATAATTGGTTTTCACCTGCCATAGTCCAATATATGAGCAGTAATGACTCCTGTAGCAAGGCCTTCTTCTCTGTGTTATTTTTTAACTTTGGCAAACTAATTTCTCAGCAGTTCTCGAGAAAGCCTCTTAATTGTTTTCATACTCAACCTGATATAGTTATTACATGATTGCATAGCAACATGAGGGATTTTGGTACTAATTTGTTTCACTTTTTCAGTAGTTTTTTTAGTGCCAAAATAATGGTACTTGAATCTTGTTGCATTTTCTTGCAATGAATAATAAAAATAATCAGTATCATGTTTAGGCTAAAATGTTATGCAGTTCGAAATTAATTTATTTTATTTGAAAAATAAAATTATTTTCACAAAGTATAAATTTCTGGGTAATTACCTTGACTGTAACATTAAAAAAAATCAGCTTTTTTAAAAAGAAATATACAATATTGCTTATTTTGGTAAATTATGACTCATTTCTCTAGGGAAAATCTTTGGGTGACGACTCGAAAGCAGTTATATGAAAATTATTTCTGCTACATTCATTTATTTGAATAGGGTACTAAATCATAACACCTAATCATTAATTATCAACTATTAAATTGTTTAGAGGATAAAAAAAATTCCAGTGAACTGACCAATAATGTTAGAAGATGAACTTTTTGAGTTGTACAGTTTTGGGAAAGATGACATCATAGTGATGTTAGTATCAGGTCACAACGGAGAACATAAACTTAAGCTGCCATTGTGCACTTTTTTGCTCTGCTGAAAGACAAGCATTTCTTTGTGATTGTTGTGTAGCTCTAGAGACAGAGCTTCTCAGCTGAAAGAGGAGGTATATGTGTTAGCAAAATATAAAAATGCAACTCCCAGTTACAACAATAACAGGCAAATGCTTGTTATAGTTACTGAGTCTTGTAAGTAAATTCCTTAGAGGGACACATGACATTGTAGATATGTTGTGAGACTGAGTCAGAATATCCCGTGACTTTAAATTGAATTTTTAAGCCTTTAGTTCCTCTTCACTGAAGTCAATTGAGTTGGTTTATTGTACTAATGTCTAAATACTGAAAATAAAACATTGTATTTATGTCAGAAATGCTTTGGAAAGCATTGGAAAAAAGATCGAGAAGTATGAAGTGCTATCATTGCTTACAGATTAAGAAAATATTAATTTTTCATCTTCTAAATATTAAATATTAATTTATCATTCCTTGTGGTGTCAACATTCCAGATATGACTAGAATCTAAGAAAACATTGTCTCTGTTTTTAACTTTTTAACTATAGCAGAATCTAAACCAAGGGCTTCAGAGGCTCTTGGTGTGTAATTTTTAGACTACTCACTGACATGTAGCAAAACTCTGGAATGCTAATGTAGTTATAACCTTCCTGAGACTTCTGCGCCTGTAGGCCTGTAAGACCCCTGAATTTTGCACAGCATTCACTGAAATTGTATAAATGATTCTTTTTATACAGCTCCGAAAACAACAGCAAGTGTAGAAGAAGGCAAAATAAAAGCTTCTTATTAGAATATTAATTATATTGACATTAGAAGCACAAAATGTTTTACTTCTACTGCAAACTAGGACTATTGGTATGATGGCAAAGAAACCCATATTAGTTGAAAAATTCAGGCTGTAGTAATGTAAATATTACAGAGATTGTTCAGGCAGTGAAAGAAATTAAGAAAAAGAACAAAAGAAAAATCTGTTTTAAAAGAAAAAAAATTAAACATATCAAACTTGAATTAGATATTGGAACTTGAATGTAGTGCAAATTCTCTTTTCTTTTGCACTCTATGGAAAAAAATTAAGAGAAAATATAAAATTAATGTGATGCTGACCATTTCCCTACTTTGAAAACTTTATAGGGAGAGGTGGGTAAAATGTTATGATAGTTTTCCTAAAAGAAATGATATTAAATTATTTTGCCAAAGTTATTGTTTTGTAAATAAGCTTTTTCCAAAGCTTAAGACCAACAGAATTGTAAATTTTCTTCTTAAACATGATTTCCATTTCTTAATGTCTTAAATACAAAAACCCAAAGGCATGAACAATTATTTGCCAATGCAGAAAGACAAGCTTGCAATAAAATGAACATATTTTGACAAAAATAATAAAATGTCAAATCAGGAATGAAAGACAAGGGAAAACATAACAGTTAAATACATAAAAGGAGAGAGAGAAAACACATTTAAAACTTGAAGTGTAATCAGAAGAAATTTTTCTCATTGTGTTGAAGCAAGTCTTAACCTGAGACTACTTGTGTCTATATTAAAATTGAATATGTTGCTAAGCTTTGATATTTTTTATTATAATAATCCATCCATTTAGAATCTGATCAAACAGTTATAAAAACAATTTAGTTCAGATTGAATTCAGTAGTGAATTCAATATGATTTCTTCTGACTGGCTTAGCTGTCCCATGTAGAAGTTCGGTTTTATTTGTGGGGGAGGATAAATGTATAGAAACACAGCAATATAACTGATTCCCTTGCAAACTGATTCTTCTCAGCCACTGAACAGAGAATAAATACTAGAGCTATGAGACTTTATTGTTCTTTGAACTGCACTGATTTCAGTAGTTAGACACCTCAGATGCCAGAGAAAGACCAGGTTTGAACACGCATGGTGAGGGTGTGGGTGGTATGTTGTCAGAAGCAGTCTGTTTGCTGCTGAGTTTGCTCAGGTCAGAGATCACTTTGCAGTGAAGTGCTGCTACCTAGAGGGTTGATACCTTGTCCATGGCTGTGAGCATGTCTCCTCCCACAGCTGAGCCCAGAATTATATGCATTTGAGGAATAAATAGCCTTGATGTAATCACTTAGCTTATGACTTTAAAAATAGTTATATCATATACTTATTTAGGAAGAGAAAATAGAAGCTTTGCTTGTTTTCAAGCACCTCGGTAATGTTGTGCAAAATTGACATAAAAGTGTGTCACTACAGAAATGCAGTTTTCAGATATGTAGTGATTGAAACCCATTGCAATTGAGTAGAAGTAAAGATTCTACAATTCTGAAAATCCACACTGGTGAATTTGCAGAGCAGCTGCAACAGTAGTTGTTTGTTAAAGATTTTAAAAATTCTGGTTTTGCAGTGATGGAACTACAAGAGTCAACAGGAACACTCCAGAAAGCAAATAAAAATTTATTTTAACTGATAACTAATAAAGTTATTATTTTTAAAAACGTTATCTACACCAAATATTTTAAATTTATTTTTATTACTTCTTTTGGAAGAAAGTTTCACAAAATGAATTAAGACTACTTTAACTCAGTGTCCCTATTACTGTTTAATATGTTTAAAGTAAACACCTTTAAACTAAATCTTCTATGAAACAGCCAGTGCTCAAGCCACTAAATGCCCTGTCAGAATTCTACCTTCTCTCTATTCTCCAGTCAGTCCAGATCAAATGAGGAGCAAGGTCCAGGGCTTGTAAAGTTACTTGGCTATCATAGAACCATGGGTTGAAAGGGACCCTGAAGGTCATTTAATTCTAACTCCCCTGCCCTGAGCAGGGACACCTTCCACTAACATAGGTTGCTCAAAGCCCTGTCCAATCTGGCCCTGAACACTTTCAGAGATGGAACATCCACAGATTCTCTGGACAACCTATTTCAGTGCCTCACCACCCTCACAGTAGAGAATTTCTTTCTAATACCTAATC
Source organism: Campylorhamphus procurvoides (assembly GCA_013396655.1). Lineage (NCBI taxonomy): Eukaryota > Metazoa > Chordata > Aves > Passeriformes > Dendrocolaptidae > Campylorhamphus > Campylorhamphus procurvoides. The sequence goes on along the minus strand of WBMV01005842.1, from coordinate 87,834 downwards.
TAAACCTACTGTCTCTGAGTGAATACATTCCCCCTTGTCCCATCACTTCATGTTGTTTTAAAATGTCCCTGCCTACCTTCCTGATAAGCTCCCTTCAGGTACTGAAGTCCACAATTATGTCACACTGAAGCCTTCTCTTTTCCAGCCTGAACAATCTTGGTTCTCTTAGCCATTCCTCACAGGAGAGGTGATCCATCTTTCTGATCATCTTTGTGACCCTTCTCTGGACTATCTTTTGACTTTAGTATCATTTTAGATATATATAGATATTTACTGAGGGACTTTCTCCAAGGAGTGGTTACATTGATCATACAGGCAGACACTATTTCAGAAAAAAGATGTCCTCTACAGGTAAATAAAAGGGAAGGAATAAAAAAAAATAAAAAAAGAAAGGAAAAGGGTAAAATCAAAAGAATTGAAATACATGAGATAGAAGAAATATGCTTATATTTAACCTTCATGATAATTATGAGTTCTAACACCTTTTAGAGCATAAACCAGCATGCTGCACAGCCATTGCACTTTTCTGTGTTGCCTGGAAACTGAAGTGAAATATCCCTGTTCATTTGCAGCTTGCCCTATCTCTCCCCTCCTGTAGTGTTTGATACGTCAGAACAGACTATGTACTGAGTAGAGCACAGCACTGGGAAATCCATTAACTATGTGGGGGGTTTTTAAAGTGTGATTAGTACTACTATATTTCAGTACAATACTAATGAAAAAATAAGAGCTAAATTTTCAGTAATACTGGGTTGTTTCAGTTCTGTTAATCAGCAGTGTGTTTTCAATGGAAAACAGAAGTAACTCAAACATTTGGTATTCTACTGTCTGAATAACTGATAGATTTCATGCTTGGCAGACTCCAGCATATTATGCCAGTTGCTAAAGTAGGAAATAATCATCTTGGACTATTAAATTTTCAATATCTACAGCTTAAAATATTTATTACCATAATAAAATTAAAAGTCTCAATGAAAGCCTAGTGAATCCTACACAGTTTAATAAAAGTTAACTCCTTTTTGTGCCAAGCAAACCGCCTCCCAAAAAAAAAAGAAAAAAAAAAGAAAAGATTTATGATACAAAGTATTAAACCAAAGTTATGGATATTGGTCAAGTTATTTGTCAAAGACTATGTCTTGCTGTTTAAACAGCTGTAGAATAGAAGCTAATGTTGTTTGTTAATGTGTGATTTCTAAGCAAAGTTTTATTTTTTAATCAAAGTTTCTTTGGAATATTTTCATGTCTGGACAAAAAGAATAATTTTCCCCAAGTGTTATTTTTTCTGCCCAGCAAAATGTGTGCAAAACACAGTGCTGGTGTAAGGTATGTTAGGTTCACACGTGACTCTCTAAATAGACAAAAAATAACTGTATTCTGCTTTGTACATGATCAACCTTAAATCCCAGTGTTAAAGGCCAGTATTAGGATTTCTATAGTTGTGCAATGTCTGTCACACATTGGAATCAAGTGTGTTGTGTAACATCTAAAAGCTCGTAAGATACCTTCAGTTCATCAGAGCTTGTTTCAGGTTTTACAGTTTCACATAGGCGATATTGGGCTTTTTCTAGTCCACTTTATAATTTCTTTGAAAAGAACTCTGTGTTTTTACATGTAACATTTGGTCCATAACCTGATAAAGAGCAGAGAGATAGAAGAGTATTCAAAAAAGTCAAAGCAACAGCAGAAAAATAAACCAATTTTTTTGTACCACGGTTCACCAAAAAATAACTCAGGCCATGTTTTAAAATAAAACTATTGTTTGCAAGTGTTGAGTTTAAGGCTTGATTCAAGCAGAGGCCAATTACTACTCTAAAAAAAATAAAAGGTAAAAGTGATAGGTTTACAGGTCCAGATGTCATTTACTCAATATTTCTAAAATAATTCAGATACAAAATTATAAAACTATTACTTCCATCTCTCAATAAGATTAGTATTATTACAAAAGGATCAGATGGTGGCAAACATGGTGCTGGATTTTTGATAGAATTGTTTGTGGAGAGAGAAGAAGAATTTTTTTCCAGACAATCTAGAGAATTGTTTGCAAGCATGTCTTAGTACTGTACTGAACAAGTTCCATAACCTTGGAATGAAAGTAAAACTACTTTTATTGCAATGGGTTTTTATGGAAGAAAAGCATGCTTCAGAACTAGTTTGAAGATGTGGTAGGGACATTTTTGGCAGAGGTAGATGTTGAGTTTTAGGCTTTTGTTTCTTTGCAGTTATGTTTGTTGTTTTTTTTAATTTCTTTTCTGTGGTTGTTTGGGTTCTTTTTTTTTTTTTTTAATGAGTCAGCAAACATGAGTAAAGATGATCCAGTTATTTTTATAAATATGATTTCAAAATAGCTTTTTGTATTGTACATTTTTAACAGCTCCTAGAGGCAAAGCTGGCATACAATACTGGTTCCATGTGAAGAATCATGTTAAAAAAGGTCATTGGAAATAAATAAAAAGGAATATAAGAGGGGGAAAAAAAGGCTTTAATTATGCGTCTCTATGATGGATTTTAAAGAACCGCGCTGAGAACAGGGTTCTACTGACCATTGTGTGTAGTCCTCTGAAAATATCAACTAAAAAGTAATATAAAAGTTACTCCAATTGTTAGGAACTATTAGAAAAGTGAGAAACAAATATACAACTATGAGCTGCAGAGGAAATCTCAATAAGTCACTTGCTATTTCTCATGTAAGAGCCAGGTCCCTCTGCTGATCAGGCAGCAGGTTTCAAATTTAGGTTTTTTTTTCCATTCACAAAATGCATAGTAAAATTATTGTTGTGGGTTTCTCTGATTAGTTTTTTTTTTTAATAAGAGGAAGATTAGCTTCTGTTGGAAGCCTCTGGAGGTTTCCCTCGGTTCTATAGAGCAGGGCCAATGAGGGCCAGCTCTGAGGAAAACTTCCTGCTTTTGAACCATTGAGTTATGCCCCTGCGTGAAAACATATTTAAGAAGTTGTTGCACAGTTAGAAATTGGCAGCCACGGATTAACAACATCACAACACAGACATCAAGGTCAGTGCAGGAGGAGAAGAGGAGAAGGACAGGGAGGGACCCCACGGATCAGGGAGAGGACTTAAAACTATTATTCCCTGAATACTTGGTGATGACCATGGTGATTGCGAGTTGTCCCCTTGAAGCCATGAGATCCATCTGCTGTCAGAGCAGGGGGATGCATGAAAGAATCTGTTACCTCGTGGGAAGCCCCAAGATGCAGCAGAGTCCTGCAAAGATTTGCAGCCAAGACCCATGAAAGGAGAAGCCCACGCCCAAGCAGGTACAGCCAGCTTTTCATGAGAATGCAGCCCATGGAATGACTCACAAGAGAGCAGAGGATCTCTCTCGTGGGGGGAACCCCACAGAATGCAGGGGAAAGACTAAGAGTTGTGATTCCCTTGTGACCGTGGTGACGACTGTGGTGAAGCGAGCTGTCCCCTTTACAGCCCACAGGAAAGCTCCCTGAGACAGAACTGCTGCTTCAGTTTTGGACTTACATTTGCGAATGGCTGACCCAACAACAACTGACTGTAAACTTTCCATTTCCCTGTCCCCTGCACCATCAGTGGAAGGAGGGGGCATGGACAGAGGGGTGGTGATGGAAACGTGTTTCCAACCTGTTTCCATTTCTTATTTTTAGTTTTTAGTTTGTTAGTAATAAATTTAAGCATTATTCTGAGTTCTGCTTTGCCCGTGGTATTAATCAAACCTCCTCTTTTCGTTGTTATCTCTAGCTGTATATTCCTAGCTGGCTTTTTTTCCTTCCCTCTGGAAGGTGAAAAGGGGTGTGAAGAAAGGCCTTGAAAGAGTTTTGCTGGACACCAACATTTATCCAGGGTCAAACCACCACAATTATTTACGTGGATGTCAAAGTATGCGTGCGTTCAAAATATATTCAGGCAAAACCCAATCATAAAAGTCTGTTGAGAGCTATTCAACAAAATGATGACGTGAATTTAACCACAACATCAGCTTTCCATATTTTGAAAGGAAATATTGAGAGAAATGCCATTCTATTCTGAAGTTCTGTTTTCACTTTTTCTATAAGTACTTTTTAGTGGCCTCTGTCAGAGTCTCAAAAAAAAATCCATCTAGGTCGATTTATGTTCCAACCCTGCAAGGTTGTGTCTATGTGTGCATGTGACTAGAGAATTGTCTGTATGTCTGTGTTCAACCAGGGCAACCTGGAGCATTCCCACACAGAAAAGGCATATTTTGAGAGCCGTTAATATGAATTCAGAGGTGTCATATATGGCTGAAATTATTCACCAATACTTAAGTATGAAAACTGACTGTATCAGAGGCAAGAAAGCCTTCCTTTCCTTTTAAAATTTTTTTAATGTAATTAATAACTCCCTTTTATTGCTCACATGAATTGGCTAAGTTATTTGTGTATGTCCTAAATATTGTTTACTGTTTGCTAGACAGTATTGCAGCAGCCTCAGATTCTGTTGAATTAATCTAATTGTTCATCCCCAGGGAGCACAGATTAATTCTTCTTGTTTTGAAGGATTCTACATTTGTTTTCAATGGAAGTAACATCATGTCTTACATTCTTCTGACAACAATGTACTTAGTACAACATGGACCAAACTGAGATGAGAAAAAGAAAGGCTGCCCACAGTAACTAGATATTTTCTGACAAACCTTTACCAAGAACTCAAACAACTTGGTAAGATTTGGTTTAAATACTTTGCTCTTTGGTAGCTTGGTTAATCTCATTTATCACTTTTACTCAAAATGACTTATATTCTGAAAGTGCATATATAAGTTTCTTTGTGTTTAAGACCAAGAACTTAGTACAGATCTGAGGTTGGCCTGGAACGATACAACACTGGAAAGACTTACTAGTAGAGGCTTGGGAGGATATAGTTTTATTGCTCAAATTAACCTTTTTTGATATTACAGAAAATAAATAATAATACCAAGCTCTCTCTTGCCTAGGTTTATTTATCTTGTCATTAAAATATTACAAAGCAGATTTTTTTCAGGATTTTTGGGAGATGAGTGTATTATGTTGCCTTTGTTAAAAGTCTGTAGTTAGTCAATAGAGTAAAAGTAAGACTGTTGAAGAAAGAATTGGGCCAGGTGTGGATCTTACTGCCTTTTTTAATTTTTCTTGTAGAATAATGTAAAATCCACTGGTGTTTTCCACGATGCATTAGCTTGGCAGGTATGTGATGTGTCAGAAATATGTAAGGCATAAAGGAGACTTTTTTATTCTCAAGATGAACGAAGGGGGAGGTAGTGGCATGCTGAAAGGGAAAAATAACTTCCCAGGAATTCCAGAGAGTATTTAAGCTGATAGAAGAAGAGTAGAGATTTTATGTGAATATTTTTTATTTCTTTATTATATTTATTTTAATGTAATGCTATTGCATGTTTTCTCACTTTAAAGAATTTGGGATACTGTTACAGTACAAGGTTTGGTCTTCCACAGAAGGCATAAAATGTGTTTAAAACTTTACATTACAACTGATTCACTGACTTTCTATCTGCTTTCATCTGGACATACTTCAGATAACTTTGTTTGTACATATATCTATAAATGCAGTTTGTTAAATTATATAATTTTATCAATCATGGTTCTCTTTATCGGCTAGTTTATTTGCATATTTAACATTTTTGGCAGCAAATTAAGGCTCTTCCAACTGACTGTCTATATCTGGATTAGAATGTGGGCTAAATATGTCAAGTGGAAAATTTAAATCAAAGATTGAAATGTATCTAGCTGCGTTATGGATTCATAGAACTTTATATAACATAATATATAGAAAGCATATGCTCACTGCAAGTCACTTTTAATATAAAGCAAGATAAAATGGTAATAGTTCCTGCATACTCTCTTTAATCTATTTTGGTTGTGTCAATTAGGATATTCTGGATTGAGAGATTCTGAAAAAAGGGCTACATATGAAAAATTTATGGGTAGCCCAGAATGTCTGCACTAAAAATTGATGAAAAATTATCAATTGATGAGCTGTTATGACTTCAGCTCTTGTTATAGTGAAGTAAATCACTGTGTGAATTTGCAATATGTTCTCTGCTTTCCATATGTTTGTCATTGATGCACCTCTTTCCAGTATTGTGGTCTCTCTTTTAAACATAATTGCACAATATAAAACTATACAACAGCATTTAGCCACAAAACCAACATCTCTGATACCAATGTTGTGCTTTGTGCTGCCTTTTGGAAGTTGTTTTGTGCTTAGTGCTTGGTGGTCCTACTCTGTCACTGCCTGCCTGGCCCCTTCTGGCAGTAGCTGCTTGCACAGACCCTCTACACCACTTTTAGGGGGAAGAACACTGTAAGGGTTAACCTTACTCTCTCCTCCTTCCTCTTCTGAAAAATGCATTTGAGCAGAGCAGATTTGGAGTATTTTAGTAAGTTTTCTGAGTCCTAAATGAGAAAAAAGCAAAAATGGGAAATTCTAGTGAAGGCAGAGGGAAGAAAATAGGGTTGCAGTGACTCTCATTGGACTTTAGATGGCAGACCTGAAGTCTTCTTAAGTGATCGTACATCACTCATTGAGAGTGTTTGCAGAGGAGCACGTCGGTAAAGTGGAAGGAAAGAGAGAACTTCCATGGGAAAAGGAAATAAAAAGGATCGTGGGAAGGCTGTTTTTCTCTTTTTTAAAATCAGAAGTATCAAAAAAGTATGGTCTTTGCTAACAGGATCTTTGTAAGGCAAGCCTAGTATTGCTGTGTGTTTAAAAAAATCATCCCTTGCCCTGGGTGCAGAGCCTTGATTCATTTGAGTACAGACTCTCCTTTCACTAAGTGATAAAAAGCTGTACCCCAATGTTTCTTATCTATATCATGGTAAAAATGTGCATGTGAGCAAGAGCCACAGAGTAATAAAGTTGGAAAAACTTGTTACCCCAAGAAGACTTGTCTGTGTTTCATGAGCCTTTTAGTAACCACACTGCCTCTACTTTGTTGACCTGAGCCCTAATAAAACTAGTACTTTAATTTATACATTCCTGCATGCCACATGCTTTGAAATATAACATCCTAGAACTTAGCCTAGAGTTGTGAGATTGTGGATGGAAGTTTATAACAAAGCTAAACTTGTCATTTGGGTTACTAGTGCAAATAGTTCACAGTATGAAGGTGCTCAAACTTATCAGGAAAGAAGTTAAACCAGACAATTAAAACATCCATTTCAAGGAGTTCAGGTCACAGTTATGCATATAAATATATTCTCTACAAATTATTTTGGGGCTGTAAAAGACAAGATTAGTGACTTTAGAGATGTTTAAAACAGTTTATTCATAAAAAATGTTGGTTTGTGGAATATTTGGGGTTTGGTGCTGATAGCAATACAGTGCATTAGTAATACATTAGAAACAGTAATAGCAATAATAATAGTAACAGTTATAGTAAGAGTAATAGAATGTAGTGTAAGACAATGACTCCATAAAATTGATTAAAAAAAGTATTCAATTGCTTTTTCACAATTACCTGAAAGAAGTAGATAGCTAAACATCACAAACTCTTCAGTTTTTGGATAGAGCCCAGTAACCTGAGCTTGCCTGTGAGGTTCTGCCTTCCCAAAGCTAATTTACCTGTGAAGCTTTCTCACGTAGCTTTCTATGAGCACTGCTGCAAAAAGGAAAGACAAGACTATAGAGAGGTAATTTCAGATTTTCTGGGCAGCAGTATTCCAGCACTATGTTAGAAAAAGTGAGTCATGAAATAATGTAGATTATAATTATAACTTTTAAAGGATGTTTAATTGTGACTTAGATTTCTTTGCATAAGGCAATTAGTGCCTATTATTTGCAGAACAAAGACTTGAAACAAATCCATTATTGTATATATATTTTAGGCTATTATTGTCATTAAAGTAATCACTCTACTATAATGTTGGATGGAAAATAATGTGCCTTGCTAATGTACAACAATCATGGAGCTACATATTGTCTTGAATATACTTAAAAGCAGGCTCATACAGAAGTGCTGAAACTGAAATAAGGTGATTTCCTGTTGGTCCAGATGGCAATTTAGGGCTGAATCTGAGGCAGAACATTTATATGTAGCAAACATAGCCTGAGGTATGGAAAAAAAACCCATAAACTTTCTTCTTTCTACCATACATTGTTCTTTTGATGTTGCAGAAGGCATGTTTTGACAGTCCTCTTATGCATATATGTATAAGATTTATAAGTAAATTACATTTTAAAAACCTTTCCAACTTTTAAGTGTGCTTTCTATGTAATGAAAATATCCATGATGATTTTGTATTTCACAGTTGAAAAAGAGTGAGAGAATAACACTTTCTGTATGTAAAAGACAGATTGCATTAGCTTTTTCCTGTTGTGGTTTGACCCTGGATAAACGCCTGGTGTCCAGCAAAGCTCTTTCAAGGCCTTTCTTCACTCCCCCCACCCCCACCCCTGCCCCCACTTTTGCCTTCCAGAGGGAAGGAAAAAAAGCCAGCTAGGAATATACAGCTAGAGATAACAACTGAAAGAGGAGGTTTGATTAATACCACGGGCAAAGCAGAACTCAGAATAATGCTTAAATTTATTACTAACAAACTAAAAACTAAAAATAAGAAATGGAAACAGGTTAGAAACACCTTTCCACCACCACCCCT
>WBMV01005842.1:48793-77582 GCA_013396655.1 Campylorhamphus procurvoides | reverse complement strand
AGAGCGCTCCTTAGTATATCCAAGCATGGAGACTTGGATATACTGGACAACCTTTGCCTGTACTCATCCACACAGCAAAAAAAGTTTCTGGAAGTTCAGCTTGTGTTTCAGTGTGCCTACCTCTGGTCCTGTCACTCAGCACCATTGGAAGGAGCTTATCTCCATCTACTTTATGATGTGCTTCCAGATATCTGTAAAAATTAATATAATAGTCCAGACCGCTCTCTTATGTTCTCTAGCCTAAACAGTCCCAGCTCTACCATCCTTTCTTCATATGAGAGATGCTCCAAAGTCTTGATCCTGTTACTGGTCCTTTGCTGAACTGTTTGCAGTAGCTACATATCTCTCCTGTACTGGACATGGTACTCCACATGTGGCCTCATCAGTGCTGAGCAGAGGGAAAGAATCACATCTCCCAACCTGATGGCAACTCTCCTCCTAGAGTGACCCAGAGGCCATGAATCTTTGCCATAAGGGCACAGTGCTGACCCACATTCAACTTTATGCCTACCAGGACCCCCAGGGCCTTCTCTAGAAAGCTGCCTTTCTAACTGGATGGCCCCCATCATGTACTGCTCTGTGTCTCTATTCCTAGTGGAACTGCATGACACTGCTTTCAGTCTGTTTTTCCAACCTTTTGAAGCTCCTTTGGATGGAAGCGTGAACTTCTGGGCAAATCAGCCACACCTTCCACTTTTTAGTCATTGGCAAACTTCCTGAGGTTATACGCTCCCCACCATCCAGAACACTGATGAAGATATTGAACCAGGCTGGATACAGTGTTGACCCCTAGGGTATAGAGCTAGATACTAGGTTTCATGCCACTGATCACAATCCTGTGGATCCAGCCAGTTTTTAGACCTTCTCGCTGTCTCTTCATGCAGCCCACACCTCATTAGATTCTCTCCGAAAAACTTTATAGGAGACATTGTCAAAAGCCTTGTGAAGTGGAGATAGACAATATCTTGCTATTAAAACTTAGAGGAGTAATCCTCTCCTGCTCAAGTGACTTTGCACAGTGCAGTGTGGTGATTATTTTTCATTTTGTAGTGAATGTCATGCAAAAATAATAAGAAAAAAGGGGTTCAGTTCAGTTGTATTATTTTTTCCTCTTTAAGACAGGAGAATTAGTTTGCTCATGAAAAGTTCACCAAAAGGACTTCATGTGGGCACTCAAAAATGCCCATCTGCTCTGCTCTTATGTTCCAGCTAATATTTTATCTGTGATAGTGTATGATGTAGTTAATTTCTGTTGCTTGTAAGAATACATGTAAGATGGATGCTGTTGCCTGTGGTTCCACTGGAATAAAAAACAGCAACAGAAAGTTTTGTGATAGAATGCTAACAACTTTGAATGGATACCATCACAGTGAATGTACAGGATTTGTGCTTATATATTAAAAAATCAAAGCAGTTTTTGTATCAAGAATTATTCCCTTATAGTTTGCTTTGGGTAGTTGCATTTTCAGTTGCATACAATGTGAACTAAAAGGACAGTGAAGAAAACACCCTACGCCTGACATCCTAATGTTTAAAAGAGAATATATAATGCGGGTGTGGACAGGTAAGAGTTTCTCAGCTCCTATTTATTTTACTGCAAATTCAGGGTAGGCTGTCAGCCTCAGGGTAGTTGAAAGTCCTTATTTTATAAATAAGGAGCAAAATAAATGAATACTCTATTAAGCCCTTGATAAATTAATCTGAGAGTGGAAAACTTGTAAGATATAATTCTTCATCTCAGTATTTGCATTATTTTTATGCCATATTTTCCAGTTTTAACAATTCATAAGAAGCAAGCAACATAAGTTTAATGAGGTAGAATTAGTCCTTTAAATATACCAAACTCATAATGCTTTTTTTGTTGCATGATGTCTCATACACTGAAGTTAGGCTGTCAGTTTATTGGCAGACTTTCACAATTATGTCTCTTGATATGTAAAGCTGAGTGAAGATCTGTTTTTCTTATATTTAAGCATTAATGATGTTTCAAAGTCAAAATTAAAAAAAAACCAAACAACCAGACAACAACTAACCTTGCACAAATTGATACAGAAAGTATGTGCTTATGTTTTCTGATTAGTTTTGGTATTATTTCTGTCATTCTCATACAATTAAATTAAACCATAAATGTGGTTTGCAAGGAATCTGAAGTCTTTTTAACACCATGAAATTAACATTGGCTAAAATAATTTCATTTCTGATAATCCTTTTAGAGTCTTAATGTTCCAATTTTCAGATTATTTTTAATGTGTTTTCATTACAGGAAGAATGTAAATGTTCTCAAGTTGCTGAGAAATTAGAAAACTAAGATTCATGTTTATGGGGATAAAAAAGAGAAGCTAAAAGGAAAACTGCAGCTGATTGGGTACAACACTTCAGCTGGTATAAAAGGAGGATATTGTTTTCTATCCTATCAGCCATAAGGGAAGTTTACTTACAGATTTAAATTATTAATAATTTTAAATGCTTAGCTAACTTTACACTATAAAATACAGTGGAACAAATACTCCACCTCAAAAATTCATAAAGATCTTTGATAAGTGTAACACTGTCTTGTAAACCTACAGCACACCATATGGGTATTTTCTGCTCTGTTCTGTAGTATGATGCAAAAGTGTTACCTTGTGGCATGGAAGTGAATTTTCCTGGCATAGTTGTGTGGGTAGAATAGCCACTCCTTATGATGCGTGCTCTTGAGCTATTTCAGTTGTAATAAACTGACCTCACAAATCAACTAAACCTAACCAAAAATCCCAGAACAACACAGTATTAAAAATTGTCATTGTTTTATGTCTAAATTAACAATGACAAAGTTTCTGTGCTGCTAAGCATGTGAATACTGTCAGCGTATGAATAGTCATTTCAGATTCCTGTAGACTTCTGTACAGGGCTAGACCATCNTCTTTTTAATTTTTTTTCTTTTATATAAAACCCCCACAACATTACTTTAATTTTCTTTGACTGTATTCATTAATCAGCACTGAACACTTTCACAGTTTGCCTGTGAACTACCTTTTAGACTTCTGTGATATAGGTGGAAGTTTCCACAGCTGCATGAAGCAGGCACACTATTAGTCTGCTAAGACTTACAAATGATATGTCAGAAAATGTTGAAGAAGTTGAGATTAGTCTTTTCATGAATCCATAAATACTTAGAGAATCTTTTTCTGTTAGATCAAGTAATGATCTGTGTAACCTCTGTTTCATTTTTCTTTAGCTTGATGTAAATGATTTTCAAATTAATAGCAAAAGATAAAAAAATTTATTAAATTGGTATAAACATAGAGTAGAAATTTCGATTTAATATGGGGCATTATGTGTATTGGACATGTATTTAGAAAACTAAAGGCATTTGTGACAATTAAGTGTGATAATCTTTTTTTTTCCCCAATGTTTAACATCTGGAGCAAGAATGTTTTGCAGGAACTACAATGCTGACACTTCCATTTGTTGTCTTTAAAGACTTTGTTTGAAAGAGTCTTTAAATGGCTAACAGTTTTTCAATGGCTGAAATGAAAAAATCTGAATTTTAATCCCTTTTCCAAGCCTTCCTAAACTTAAATATCTGTCAACCATTGAAAATATTTCCAATGCCTTTCCAATTCAAGTGTAATGATTACAATAAAAAGACTCTTTGTGAAGCAGAACTGTCTACTGCTTTGGATGAATTTAAGGTATATATGTCTGCTGTTCTGAGTTTTAGTTTGGGAAAAATAGCATCTTTGCTGTCACCTTTGTCAATGTGCTGTTGTTCTGGCTGTCTATTATGACTAGGATGAGGCAACTCAAGAAGACAAAGGGATTTTTCTAAAAGTGTACACACGTCTTTCCATCTTTCTTATGCACATTATGCACAGATGGGCATGTCTGCTAGAATGACAAAATTCCAAGGCTGGCAAAAATGGAGCATTTGTGTCATAGATAAGGAAAAGAAAAAATGAAAGCCAATTACTATTGTAACCAGGTTACTGGGCACAGCATTGTAACATCCAATGAAGCAGTTTCACTACTATTTCATAAATATATAACATAGCTCAGTCTGATTTAGGTACTAACACTGTGTTTTGCTGTGCAGAAGTAGCTCACAACACGTAAAACAAGACATGAAACAAATTAAACATTTTTACAGTGTTATAGCAGATCTCTTATATCAAATCTCATTCTTATCTCTAGTTTGAACAGAAATTCAAATCTTTCTGTAGCTAACAAATGCTCAGGCGTCTTTGTTGCTGTGGAGTACTGGAAACAACTGATTTTATTATGCCTGCAGACATGTAGGAATGGAAACATTTGCATGCAGCAACACAAAATAATTAAGAACAGCTGTACCTAAGTATGGAACAACCCTATGCAGTAATGACAGTACTTGGTCATAAGACTGATTTTGAGTTTTGGGGATTTTGGTGTTATTTGTTTATTTTTGTTGTTGTTGGGGGCTTTTTGTTTTGTTTGTTTATTTGTTTTTTATTCATTGTAGGCACAAACATGCACTGGTTTAAAGACTATTTGCACAACTGGATATGTTCCGGTAACCTTTGTCTAAGCACAAGGAAGACATTCACAGCTTAGAAATTTGTACCAGTCAAGAAATTTCTCCTGTGTTTTTTCTGTTGTTGTTGCTCAGTTTATTTGGTTTTTTTTTCCCCTTTGCTCTGCAAAACTGAAAATAAAAGCATGCTTTGTAATTTAATGATTCAAAATGACTTTAAAGAGATAGATTAATTATGTTTATCTTCTCTCTCCGTTATATGTCACATGACTGCGTGTTTGGAGACTAAACTATTATTTCAGTTTGATTTTTGCCTGATTTGTTGCAAAGTTGACCAAGTCAGTTTTGTTACATGTGTGGATTTCTTTTTTTTTTCCTCTGTCAAAGGTAGGCAATACATGTGATTGAAAAGTCAGATCTGTGAATAGATAAGGTTATTTAGTGCTCAATATTTATAATACTGGACAATTTTTTTTAATCTGTGATATTAGACAAACTTGGAATTTCAGAGCAGCATTGTCTGAAAATAAAATATAAAGAGACATTAAAAAATAAACTCTTAATCTTTTTAATAATCTGCTTAGAAATAGGATAATTCTTCTTCTTACAGCTATGTGGAGGANTAGTAAAATATATATATATTCACATATATTACAATTATATACAATCAAACACTATGAATCTACAAAACAAGAACCCCAATAAACTCGAAAAGGGAAAAGGGGGGAAAAGGGAAAGGGAAATGGGACAAAAATGGGTAAAACCAAACAAAACAGATACACGCACTTGTAAACTCAGGAAAAGCTCAATAAATAACCAATACAATAAATTCTCACCAAAACTCCCCTCAACAGAAGCAGTAGAAATCTCCACCTCCGTACAGTTTCACAGACAGGCCTCAGCTCATATAGATAAGAGCTAAGCCAACACAGAGACCTGATGTCCTCCAAGCACACGAAAGGAAGAGAGAGAGAGAGAGAGAAAGAGAGAGACAGAGACAGAGAGAGAGAGGGGGAGGGAGGAAACTCCTCATCTTTATATACCCCTGATTACATGAAGGAATGGTGTGGAATATTTCCTTAGCTATGACCCTGTTACCAGTGAAAGCCTAGACCAAGGAAAACGAAACCACCACATTTCGTTTCTGTTTTATTGCTTAAATTTGTGTCTAAAACAACATATTTTTTCAACATATTTTCGTGTTGCAACTTATTCTGACAATTTGAATGTAGTGCAGGTACCAGAAATTTGCAAGTTTAAGGTCTTCCTAGACCTTAAAAATGGTGATTTGCCAAAATTAAGAGGGGAAAATGGAAAATAAAGCTGATATGAGAATGTTTTTAAAGTATCTGTGACTGAACATGACCAATGGTGTGTAAGTTGCAAATTTAGAAATACGTTTTGGCTGAAACTTTTTGCCAGTACAAAATTGAGAGTACAATATTGTGATCCTCTGAATTTTTCGGGTACTAAAGTGAGTCTCTGCACAGATATTTAATATATTTTTCTGTTTATTTACTTTTTAGGTAAGTACCATTTATGAAGAAGTACATAGTTTGGTGAGTGTTTGCATTGTGCCTTTCTGTGAATTCATATGTCCAGTGAGTACACACAAAATCTTTTCATGTCTTGGGATTTTAAATTCATCAGAAATTATTGTCATTAAGTAAATCTCCCAGCTGTGTTCTCTGGATTTTGAATGAGATTGGCCCATTACGTTCAATTTGCTGCAAGTCTGAAGTCAGATGAGTTAGGTTGAATGCTGCCATTTTAAAAAAGTAAGTTGCAGATCTGCATCAAGATTTATAACAGGAAATCAGTAGCTATACAATGAGTTTCTGTTACAATTTGGTTGGAAATTGTAGCCAGGTTCTTTTAAATTGATTGCTCTGAAGGCAAGATTCAGGCTTGCAACTGCTTATGTTGAGTCTCAAAAAGCTACTGACTTTATTGAGGAAACAGAAAAAGGGGGCAGGCTAAAACTAGGAAAGGAATTACCACCAGCAGTGGGAAGGACTTTGAGGGGAGGGAACCAGGTACCAGCAGGACTAGGAGGCAAGGAAGAGGAGAGGCAGGCAGGACAAGGAGTGGGACCAGCAGTCAGGCTTGCACCCTGGGTGAAGCTGAGATGGAAATGGCTGGACAGCAGGCACCCCCAGGCACCACCTTATATACCCTCTGCTGGGCGACCACTGGGTGACTGGGCTTCAAGCCGGCTCCCGCAGCGTGCAGATTGGCCAGGCCACTGGTACCCAGGCAGGGAGAAATGCCAATACTTTCCCACACCTCTGCTGTCAGTCACACCCTGAGGGCTCCTCAGCATGTCTGCCAGCAGCCCAGAAAATGTCACCCAGGTCGATGAAGACAGCCCTGTTGCACAGAGAGAGCCAGGTCTGTGTCTGCCAGTCAGTGTGGTAAGGCTGAAGCTGCTGGAGAAAACTGCTTTGGCTGATTGCGTCTTGTCCAGCTTCGAAGTAACTCTGCCTCACGTGTTCAAACTGCCTCAGTAACGCTTGTTGTACTTTTTGCGGTAGGAATTAATTACTGCTGTAGTCAATGTAAAAACATATTAGCCAGAGACAGAACAGTCTCTTACAGTTTCCATGGTCTTTCCTCCAAAGTTCTTGAAGCTCATATACAAAGATTTGTAAGGAACGTAAGTATGACAAAATACAAGCTATTTACCCAATGGTTATACAGTGAGCTTTTGAGGTCTAGCGATGTCATCCAGCAAACTATTGCAAAGGATATTTTTAAAAGAAATTGTAAGGATTTAAAGAAAAATATAACTTTTAAGGCTACTAGAGTCTAATTTACATGTTTAAGTTATACATTGGACAAAAGAGGTGCTATAAATTGCTTTATCCATGAATGGTTGGAAATTGCTAAATATATGTAGTTTTATAATTTATATGAGTATTTCTGATCTAAAGCATAGATACAGTGATGTCATTAAAGGCTTCATGACCCAAATGATACACACAAATACTGTATAATGGTGAATTTCTGTGGTCTTTACTAACTAAATACCTGCAGACATGAGTGAAAGCTCAAACACTAAACATAACACAAACCAGGAGCCTTTTTGCAATTCAGGAATTTTGATTAATCATTTTCTTGGCTATGTGTATGTACCATGAACTGCTTAAACAGTCATGCAAAACAATATTGTATTTTCAGAGGTTACATTTTCACTTCAAAATAGAGAAAAAATTAAGAAAATTTGCAAGATACCAGACTGAAAATAGTACTTTTCATCTTTGTTAACAACTGTGCATATCCTGCCATATCAATCAGGAACAATAGACTTACATTAACTCTACAAATATATTTGAATATGTTGAAGAAGTGAATTGTTGACACAGGCCCTACTGCTCTTCTATGGAGCAAGAGGCAAGCTGACTTCTCCCTTTTTTTTTTTTTTTGGTACCCTCCCCAGATTTACTCTGGGCAAGATTCCTCAACTTTTACTGAAGAGTGAGTTCCATGTTAGAAATTCATATTCAGGGTTATCTGTCAAGAACTTGTTTCTGTGCCTGTGTCTTCAAAGGATGACCTGCTCTCCCTGTCAACTGGGAGAAGCAGATTGTATCCACAAACTTTTGAGAGTTCCAAGTTCAGTGTAGAGGAAGGTTGGAACATTCATTTCATCCAGCGTAGGTGTTAGGGACTTTTCTGCTGAGAATTTGTTAGTCCCAGTGATGGTATACAATAACAGAGACATTAGTGATTTCTACAGTGCAAATTCAGACATCCTCAGTATTTGTCAGGACTTTGCTCAGAGTCTTTAATCTTTAAAACCTCTTAGGCTGTAACTTAACTGGCAAATGAGGTATAACAGGGAGGTTACTGCAGCTTCAAGCAGTCAGTACTGAGAAACAGGTACCTACAATTGCCTGTACTTACTTGAGATTATTTCTGGTTAGGTCCTAATGACCACAGTGCACTGTGTACACAGAGTTAGTGACTACCTCCTGGTTTCTCTTCATTTGCATTTTATTTGTACTACAGGACTTCTCTACTATGCAAACCAAATAGATAAAGATGGACTAGCTTCACAATACACTCCTGAGCCAAACTAAAGCACAAATACAGATGCAACCTTGAACTGTGGGCATTGTAACTGATTTCTGATTTTGCTAAGCCATCTTACAGAAAGAGATCATGTTTAGATCCTTAAGGGTGAAGGCTATAACATGGATTTCATTGAAGAAGAACTCTGATATTAATAAAAAGTTGTGTTTATTTTCGAAAAGTAAAATTTGGTCAAATATATAAAAAATGGGTTATATGTAAGATAAGTGTTTGTCACCCTGAACAACCATATGGATCAGTTAATTAAATAAGCCATTTTATCTTTTCAGCTATAATTACAAATTGCATATTTTATTTCTAATATGGAAAACCAGTTTGACTTTATAGTATAATTTCTTTTAAATTTTCCTACTTTAATAAATTTTTTTTCTTATTCTGGAAACTAGAGTTGTTTTCACTACTATAATATTTTATCGTCATTATAAACTTAGGCTAACTTGGTTGTTCAGATTTTCTATTACCATTAAAACCAATACTTTTTCTATATAAATTACACAATTTATTTTATTAATAATTTATTAATAATTAAATATTCGTTGTTTAGGCAGGGAAAATACAGAGCAGCTGGAGGAGTCTTTAAACTAGAAACTGTATTTTGGCAGTCATGATTTCTAATAAGAATTTACTGATGTAATTGTTTTAGTTATTTTTCTGAAGTTCTCTGGTGCCATTCTTGGCATCAGCATGGGATTAAAATAAAATGGGATGTGTTTACCGTTTTCTTTAATCCCTGTAGAGATGCTCTGTTTAAAACTTGGTGCAGACTTGAAAGAAAAAACAACTTTGCCCACTTCTGTTAATGGGAATAAACATGCATATAAAGTACATCTTTTATTTCACACTGCTTGTTTTTAGGAATTTCCAACAGTGTTCTTTACATATGTAACAGGAGAGAAATTATCTAATACCAGCACAAAATTTGAGTACATTTTCATTTGTGGTATTATTTAGAAGATATTTGCAAACATGTCTAAATCTCTTAATTATCCAGTGGAAGTCATATATATGTTTTTATATATATATACACATACATATATATGCATATATGTATATACACACACACACGCACACATATATATACACACACACACATATATATATGTGTGTGTGTGTTAGAATAAAAAGATATGTTGCAGAAATATGCTCCAGTATTTTCCTGAAATATACTGCTTGTATATCACAGGCAGTCTTTCTTTACCAAGGAAATAGACAATTAAATTACTGTATCATTACTGAAACAGCCTTCCAGGTGAATTTTAGAGTTTATGAGGAGGAAAGGAAAGAACCATAGGATAATATATAAGACATATTAGATAATGTAGCTACTGTGAAAATAATACACTTCCATAACAAGTTTCCCATAAAGATAGATAGAGAGGAGCCCAGAATGGTACAACAGAGCCACCTATATTACAATAATGTGATGTAGTTCAGTGCCTTGTTTTGTATCCCAGAATTAACAGAACATAAAATGAACTGCTAAATAGTATAAATAGTTTTTTACAGTGTTTTTTTACAATGCTATATTATCAAGGTAGTAAAAGATACACAGTATGCAAACATTTGTAGGCAAAGTTCAGTATTACAAAGAACTGGCATGCAGAAGCACGAATACAAATTTTGTATCCTAGAAATTCATTCACTGTCTAGGACACCAGAAGGGAAATTATGCCTTCCGGAGAAAGAAAGCCACAACTTTTTGGAAAACATTGCAGAGACTAACATTACCTGAACTCATGTATTTTAATCTGTAACTGCAATACTACCATGAAATTTCTATCTTATTTATTATGTTGTGAGCAGAATAATACTAAATTCTTGACTTCGGTGTAACATCTATACTGAGCGCAAGGGGGGAGAATATAAATGCAATTTTTGCTCATATTTTACAAAACAGTCTGTCAAGTGCAAGTTATGGTCTACTGTTTTCTGAACATTTCAGTGTATAAGATCTTATGGTAGAGTATGGTGGACATTTATTTTATAAAATTGGAATGTTGTGCATTTAAATACAACTGGATACAGATTCAAGCCAGACAATGTAAGTCTTGTTTGATTTGTCATGTTTGCAGATTTTTAACACAAGAAGCAGTTAATTTTGGTGCTGCGATGAGTATATTGCTGCCACAAGGTAGAGGTGAACATGTATTTATTCAGTCCTGCTTAGGGGAGACAGAGTTGTGATTTTCTGTCTTGTCACTAGATGTCGTTATTTTTCCCAAGAATATAGCTGGTAGACATTTGAAAAGTTGTGCAGTATTTCAGTGAGTATATACAATTAGGTAACGTTGGTTATAAAGAGCAGAGAGTTCTGTTCTTTAAAGAAAGTTGAGGTGTCTTGCTTAATTTGTTTTGTTGGTTGTAATTTGTTGCCTATTTGTTTAAAGTTCTGTGCCCAGGCAGCAGGCATAAAGGTTGCCCATTCACCTTGCTCTATCCACTTCACACTGAATAGACATAGCTCTGGAAGCAGACAGTTTGTACCATTACAGAGAATAGCTAAAGATGAGTGGGATGGGGCAAGGCTAAGAGAGAAAAAGTCAGGGAGATCACAGCATCAAGAGAGCAAGGCACAAATTCTGGGTAAAGCAGAGTGGGATGCGTGACCAGACCAGAAAAATAGGAGAAAGAGAGGCTTTTCCTGGGGACATGGCTGGGAATATGTTCTTGGCAGATGCTTAGGAAATATTTGGTGTTTTTGATTGAAGGTGAACTCTAAGGGAAGAACCCATTTTGTGGTCCGGGTCAGCAGTGTTAATGAAAGGTCAGCTTTATGGATTAAAGGTCCTTCTTGTGTATTCGATGTATCTGTCTCAAAGATAAAGTGCAGCCAAAGCTCTCTCAAAACTGTGCTCGAGGTGGTCTCACCACTAGAGTATGCTATCTGATGTGAGGATGTGCAAAAGACACCTACTTCAAACATCCCTAATACACTCATTTTCAGAGCTAAGCTTTTCTATTTTAAGTTTTTTATTTTTTTCTTTTCTATCCATGTTCTATGTGAATGTCTTAGTCTTTTTGTCTTACAGTAAGTAATTACAGGTTAATGTTTTCTTGCTTGCTGTGTGCTAAATTCATTAGGAAAGAAATTGGTTGTGAAGGATATTATTTTCCCAACGCTACTATAAAAAAGAGAACTGTTGCAATTTCCAGAGCCATTGTTTATGTGAAAAAAAAAATAAAAGAGATACTTACATGGTAAGAAATACTCTGTCACTTCTAAAATGTTTCTTGTCTTGAATATATGTATTCTCTCTCACTTTTCATGTTTGTTTTAGTTTCTGTAATTATTTTTTGCAAAAAAGGGCTTTTTAACTTCAAGATGAAAGGAATGTCAAGTGTATTATAGCAAAACTAAAGTGAAATAGGAGTTTCCTTCTGATATCAAAGTGAATTTTCACGGTGAAACTGATTCATATTGTTGCAAATTAAAAGTTTCAGATTTGTAACTTCTCTTCAGGATCTAAGTAAATTGTTTAGTGTGATTACTTTCAATAACAGGTCAAAGAGAAAGAAAAACGAACAAAAACAAAAAAAAGGAAAGAAAATCGGGGTTGGGAATGTAAATTCTTAATTCTGGACTGCATGGTCATGACTTTGACCTGACCACCAGGCTGAAATTAATTCTGTCAGTAGTGCCCAAGAGAACAGCTAGCATCTCTATAATCAATAATTCACTGTACCAGAGATACTGGTAAGAGACTCACAGTTCCTCACCTTTGTTATTTGCCTTCTATTAATTGTGTCTTTTAGAACCTGAAAGTGTTCAAGACACTCCTTGGAATTAGATTTTTTACAGTTGTGGGATACCGGCCACCATCAATGATCCCTGGTGATTGCCATTAACATATTTCAAACCTATTAGTAGTAAGAAAGTGGGTTTGGAATATAGCCATGGTTCTTATTTTCTTTACTTAAATTGATGCCTTAGTTTTTGAGATGGTTCTTTTTAGTGGCCTTGATAAAACTTTCACTTGCTGCTGTCTTGAAGTGAATTCCATTCCAGCATGTGTCCTACCACCTTATAATGGCGCTATAAATAGGAAATCTGGAACTCTGCAAATGGAACTCAAAAATGAATTCAAATCTACCACTTTGTTGTCATATTAATGAAGAACACACCAGCATAGTTCTTATTATATTCAGGCTGGCCTTGGAGGTTTATCATGTATCTGACGTAACTTAGCTAATTATAAGCTATAGTGCTTTAAACCATGAAAATCCATGACACTGTACAAACAAAAAGGAAGTTAAATTCTTAGAGATTATAAGCACGAAAATGGATTATCAGTAGGACCTTTTTCAACATAGCAATTTTCTTTCTTGTTAGAATCAGAAGTTGGAAACAATGTATCTTTCAAAATGATTAGATTAGTTTAGATTAGAATAGCTGGAGTTGAAACATCCATGTTTGTTCTTACTATCTATAGTTATCGAAATTAAAATTAGGTTGGGTCTCTATGTATTTATAATACAGGCATTTGCAGGGGTTTTTTTGACAGATTAAAAACTAAGAACATAATCTGGTGCTGGTCTCTCCTCAAGCCTGCATGTCCCTTAAAAGACAATTCCAAAGCCTTATATATTTCTCTTAGCAAATCCTTCCCACAACAGTGCTATGACTTGAGTGCCCTATTTGCATAATGGCAATCAAAGATGCAAGTGATTGGAGAGAATGAAACTTCTGTGTTTTGGAAATGAATGGGGCACAGAGATAGAATCCTGAGTTTTGCACATCTCTGTGCATCTCTGACCTCAGTAATAGGGAAGGCCATAGAGCAGCTCCCCTCAAGTGCCATCCTGTGGCACGTGTAAAAGAACCAGGGGATTAGGCCCACCCAGAATAGATTTGTGAAACACAGGTCCTGCTTTACCCATCTGATCCCTTTGTATGACAGAGTGGCACACTTATGGGATGAGGGAAAGGGTGTGGATGTTTTCTGTCTGAACTACAGTAAAGCCTTTGACCCTGTCTCTAATAGCATTCTTCTGTAGAAACTGACTGCTCACAGGTCGGACAGGGGCACTATTCTCTGGATAAAAAACTCACTGGATGGTTGGACGCAGGATGGTAATGAAAGGAGTCGTATCCAGCTGGCAGCTGGTCACCAGTGCTGTTCCCAAGTGTTCAATATTTGGGCCAGGCCTGTTTAATATCTTTATCAATGACCTGGACAAGGGGTTCAAGTGTGCCCTCAGTCAGTTTGCAGGCAAAAATAAGTTGGGCAGGTGTTGATCTGCTGGAGGGCAGGAAGGGAGAGGGACTTGGATGGTCTGTATTGATGGGATGAGGCAAATGGCACGAGGTTCAGCAAGGCCAAGTGCCAGGTCCTGCACCTCAGTCACAACAATCCCACGCTACTGTGTTGAGTTTGCATGGCCAGGTTTGAATAGTGGTGGGGGCTACAGGAGTGGCTTCTATGAGAAGCTGCAGGAACCTTCTCCCATGTCCAACAGAGCCAATACCAGCCAAATCCAGGATGGACCTGCTACTGGCCAAGGCCGAGGCCATCAGAGATGGTGGTAGCACCTCTGGGATAACATATTTAAGATTAAAAAAAAAGTTATTGCACAGATGTAATTGTGCTCAGAGAAGAGAGGAGTGAGAATATGTGACAGGAACAGACATCAAAGTCAGTGAAAATGAAGGGGAAGGAAATGCTCCAGGTGCTGGATTGGAATTCTCCAGCAGCTCATGGGGAAGACCATGGTTGAGAGAGGCTGTCCCACTGCAGCCCTCGGAGGTTCACAGTGGAACAGAGATCCACTTGCAGCCCATTGAGGAGACCCACATTGTAGAACTGTAGCCCATGGGAAAGACTTGTGGTGGAGAAGTTCGCTGGAGAACTGCCCCCTTTGAAAGTGATTCCACACTGGAGCAGAGAAAGGACTCCTGAGCAGCACTAGAAAAAAACTGGTGATGAACTGACTGTAATCCCCCTTCCACATCCCCCTGCACCACTGTGGGAGGGAGAATGTAGAGCCCAGGAAGGAGGGAGAGGTGGGGTGAAGTTGTTTATAAGATTTGTTTTACTTCTCATTATTCTCCTCTGATTTTGACTGGTAATAAATTCAATTAATATTCTGAAGCTGAGTCTGTTTTGTCTATAATTGTAATTGGTGAGCAACTTCTCCCTGTCCTTATCTCATGAGGCTTTCATTATATATTCTCTCCACTGCTGAGCTGTGGAAGGGAATGATAGGTGAGTACCCAGTATCCAGACTGGATCAACCTACCACACAGGCTTGGAGCAGTGGCTGGAAAGCCGTGGAAGTGGACCAAGGGGGAGTGACAGTGTCTGAACATGAGCCAGCAGTGTGCCCAGGTGACCAAAAAGGCCAGTGGCATCCTGGCTTGGATCAGCAGTAGCCAGCAGGACCAGGGCAGTGACTGACCCCCTGGAATGGCACTGGCGAGGCTGCACTTCGAGTGCTGTGTCGAGTTCTGGACTCCTCACTTCATGAAAGACATTGAAGTGCTGGAACATGTCCAGAAAAACAGAACAGAGCTGGGGAAGGGTCTGGAGCATAACACTTATGAGTCTCTGAGGGATCTGGGGAAGTTTCACCTGGATGTTCAGAAGAGACCTTATCACTCTCTACAACCACCTGAAAGAAGGTTGTAGTTAAGTGCAGGATGGTCTCTTCTGCCAGGTAACAAAAGATAGAATTACAGAAAATGGCCTCAAGTTGTGCCAGAGGAGGTTAAGATTGGATATTGGATAAAAATTCTTCACTGAAACATGGTTAGGCACTGGACCAGGTTGTCCAGGGAAGTGATGGAATCACTATGCCTGGAAGAGTTGAAAAATGTGTGGATGTGTAATCTGGGGAGATGGTTTAGTTGTGGACTTGGCAGTGTTGCGTTAATCATCAGACTTGATGATCTTAAGAATCTTTTCTAATCTAAGTGATTCTGTGACTCTATGATTCTCAGTAATCCAATACTGGATTCATCAGTCAGCTCTCTCAACTGAGTTGACAAGTTGATACGCAGTTCATTGGTGAGATGTATTAATATCAAAGATCTGATGGATTTTTCAGTTTGGGGGCCACATTGAAGCAGATATGATACTGAGAGCTAGCCCTACTGAATAAGGTAAAAGTAGACATTATCAGGGACATAAAACGCACCAAAGGAATTTCTACAGGAACAACACTGAACCCAGTCCACCTCTTGTCAAAAACACTAAAATGTTTACAAACTGAAAAGGTGAAAAATTTGTGGAGTCTAAACAATAGTGCTGATTCAGATGTTGGTGGAGGTCTTCAGATAAATACAAGATAAGCACAGATAAGTACAGATAAGTTCAGATAAGCACAAGAGTGGTGTGGGGGAGGAAGAAGGGAAGTGTTAGTTGCCTCTTAATCTGGAGTTAGGAAGTAAGGAATAGAAGGAGGTGACAGACAAAATAATGTAAGAAGTGAAGACTACACTTTATTATTAAAACATCTATGTTTCTTCCAGGTGTTACCAACAGATGGTGTATATCTATTGCTGCTCAGTAAAAAAAAAAAAAAAAAAAAATCAATTCCTTGTGTCTGATTTGGACCATGGAGTGAGACATTTGAGAAAGATCTAAAGTTTCCAAACTTCTGAAAAAGCTCAGGCAGATACTTTAATTTTAAAATAATTTTAAAATCAAAATTTACTTTCTCTCAGAAACTGTGATTTTAAGATGTTAACAGAGTAGCAATTCACTAAAGTTGGACTGAAATGGGAAATCTGTCAATCCTTTGCTTTCAAACCACCTTATAAGTTTATTCTGAGTGTCTTTTTGTCCTAGTGGTACTTTGAATAACTTGGCATGTTGCCTATTTGAGAGACTAGCACATAGATGATGTTTGCATATGACTACAAAAATTTGCAACTAGGTTTTGTGTCAAATGTATCTCATTTTGTATTTCCATTTTAGTGTTATGTAATATAAGACATACTTGAAACAAACTCTAATACTAAGTTGAAAGTTTTTGCTCAAGGACAAAAAAAAATGTCATTTTATTCTCTCAGGATGCCATATTTTTTATATTTAGTTTCTTAGGATGTTGCTGGAAGGACTAAGAATGAGAGCAGTTTAAGCAAAACAAAATACCAGAACGCATGGCCATTCAATTAATTGTAACCAATACTGTAGATTTCTGCACTAGACTGGCATCCAATAACTTGTTTTAGAAAGGAGTGATTAATAAGGTACTAGTATCGAAGCTTGCTACTCTAGGTTGTGATTCCCAAGAAGCTATCAAAATTTTACCGGGAAAGAAATGACTGTGCATTCATGAACAGTATACAACTGAAAAGGCCATGTAAGAGTTTTATGGACTAGTGTTTTTGTAGTATGAGAATAATTTCTTTGTTTTTCTCTGGAAGGTCCTTAATAAATGTAACTATTCTTCTCTCAAAGTGCTTCATGAGCATCACTATTAGATTCTCTTCATGTAATACTCTATATATGATATCAAAGAGGATGTTTATCAGAATTTTAATGAAATATCATTCCCTAGAGTAAATTTTTTGTCTAATTTTACTTGTTATTTTAAGACACTGAAACATATGAAACATAGATACTGAAACATATTTTTCCAATTTTTATGGGCAGGTTTACTCATGCACTGACCATAGGAAGATGTCTACATGACTCTGTCCATAGATTTCTTCCTAAAGAAACTCATTGTACCAATCAGCATTGCTTTCCAAAAGCCTTTGTATGAAATATGGTATTGTACATAGAGAACTCTTGGTGGGCATATTCATTATTTTACTGTCTTGCAAACCATATTCTACAGTTTTGTAAGTATTGTGCATGCCTAGTAATGATACCTGATATCCTCACAATGAGGACAGAATTACAAGTTAGTCTAGAAAGGAGGAAAAAATAAATGATAAATCTATGCATCTCTGTGGAAGCGTAAGGGAGAGCCAAAAGACACTGGGCAAAAGTAAGGCCCTGAAAACCCAGACCTGACTAAAAAATGAGAATTGCCTTTTGGGTAGAGAATAGATTTTAATGTTTCCTTTGTATTTCTGGAAGAAACCCAAACAAGTGACAGTGATCATCTAGTCCCTCATGCTTTCCAATGTGGAAGTGGCTATAAAGGTACTTAATTGTGGTCTAAGAAGACCAAGTACCAGTTCTTGCTCTGCATGTGCCAGAATTGGGGCTTTAATGTGCCTTTTCCAAAACGCAGCTGACTCCTCCAAGAGTGAACAGCTAGGGTTTCCTGGAATGATAACCTAACCCTGCAGACTGATTTAGCCTTTCTTAGTCTGTTTAGCCTTTCACCATCTGCAGGGTGGCAGGTCCAGTTTTCATTTTGTAGAGAATGAGGTCAAAGCCAAATATCACTTCTTATATTCTTTAATGCTTGACATGCTTTGTCCTTGACCCTTTTCTTCTGCTCTTACTACCTTAGGCTGGATTATAATTTCAAGGATGTAGAATCTACAAAATCAGAACAATATGTATTAAAATAAGGAAAAAACTGCAACTGATGTCCTACTATTTCTTCTTCCTACTCTTCAGTTGAAAGCTCTGTCAATTTCCTATAGCAGGATTTCCATAAAACCTATTGTGTAATAGTTTTTGGTTGCTGTTGTTTGGTTTTTTTTGTTTAGTTTTTTTTGGCTTCTGAATTAGCTATAGTGTTATACAAAGAGTTACAAACAAAATAAGTTTCTTATACCTCCAATATTTTCAAAAATTCTCCCAAGATTTCTTAATACAGCAGTGTGAAATCTCTCTGGATAGGAAAGTTCCTCTTTCTGATGAATTCTTCTCAATTTTAGCTTCATTCAATTTAAGCAGTAGCTTAAAGTACCATTTTCCTTCTGCTGACCTCAGAAAAGTTTGGAAGCTTATCAAAACAACTAAACATGCAAACTTTCCAAAAAACAAATCTTGCCCCATTAGCAAGGCAACAGCAGCAGATCTTGTGGGCACATCTGTAAGCTGATGGGTGAGTTGTCACAACACATACCACTGGTGACTCACAGTATGACCATGGTTCAGTGGACAGCTTTCATCAGGGATATTATGATTTGACACTTCCTGAGCAG
This sequence comes from Campylorhamphus procurvoides, assembly GCA_013396655.1. Lineage (NCBI taxonomy): Eukaryota > Metazoa > Chordata > Aves > Passeriformes > Dendrocolaptidae > Campylorhamphus > Campylorhamphus procurvoides. The sequence continues at coordinate 58,944 of WBMV01005842.1, read as the reverse complement.
TGTTCACAACTAGCCCCCAGCTCCAGACGGGTGGCCACAGTAGCCAACATCTTTCTCCAGCAGAAGGATGCCAGTTCTGCATGGCACAGGGTCCACAGGCATGCTCTCATACCTTCTCAAATGTATGGTGTCATATGTGAGTACAGAGATGTCGGTGGCAGCTGCCCTCCCCTATCAGCTTCTCTGGGGATCCAGATGCAAGGACATTGGGGGTAATGCAAGATGCATTACTCCTACTTCAGATTAAGAAATTGCTTATCAGTTTTACAGACTCTGTACCCAATTCCTCTTCCACTGTTACCCTGTATATCCTAGGAAAGAGAAGTCCATTCTTTCATGCCACTCTGCAAGGTTTGTTGAGTCTGTTTCCAATTAAAGTTGCAAGAGTTTTCTGACAATAGTGGAAATTTGTACTAGTCTCCCTATATTTTGTGCCAGTGTGGGTAGTGGTCCTAGAGAAAGAAGGTTCAAGTTTTTAAAAAAAGCCTGACAACAAATGTTTAAAATGATGACTGTGATAATAGTTTGATATGGTATGATATTAGAAAGACAGAAAAAGAAGAGGAACATAGCAAGAAAGTAAATCTTGCACCCCTTCAGATGCTAGGTTCCCTATGTTCCAGCAGCATCAGATGGAGCCTGAGTGGATTTTCCCACAGCAAATAATGTAGAGCAAATCCTGCCTATAGAGAGAAGCTCTCCCTTCTGGTTCTCCAGCTATTATATATTATATTATATATATTTCATATATATATAAATATATATATAATATATATATATTATATGAGATATATATATATTTATTATATATATAATTTGTTTACCAGAAAACAACTCTGTTCCCAATGCCATGCAGATGGTGTAGCCCCATCATCAAGTGGGAGCTGCCTCAGGCTCTTCTGTTGCAATTTTGCTGTCTAAGGTTATCCCATGGCCACAGGGTTTGTGCAGCACAGCCTGGGCTGGCACTCAGGCTGTGTGGGATCTCTACCTACTAAACACACAGTGGCCCCGCAGTCAACATGGATACATTCTACCCCTTGATCTGCACACAGCGAACATTTCCCTAAGATATACGCTTAAGTTACAGATGGTATGAGTGACATATGGGTTTCTGAAGCTCCAATAGAGCAGATATGACTTGTGAGGTACCCTGAAACCTTAAATACAGTTTCTTCTGCAAGGCTTCCAGTACACTATCCTGATGAATGTGCACTGTAACCACATTTAGTTGTATATAAATCTAAAAACATTTCAACTATTTTATTCTTCAAAAAGTCTACAACCCTAAATATAGCATAAAAGTATTAATTCACAAGATAAAAATATAGGAAAATCAAAAAAATCGTAAGGACAGCTGGCTTTTGTTCTTGCTCCCTCTATACATACATAATGATTCAGCTTTTAATTATTTAATCTTAATTAGTTTTTCTTTGAAGCCTGTTTTGCTGTCATGCAGGATAGCACAATGAAGGGTCACCGAAGAATGGCACCAACCAAAATAATGTAAAATAAAATATAGCAAAAAGCAGTGGAAGATAAAGAAAGAAAAACAGTACAGACACTAATGGCAGGAAGACCACTTTACGACACTGAACTGATAATGAATTTTTGCAATGCTCTTAGGGCAAGTTTCTCTTGAGTTTTTGTTAAGCTCGTACTTTAAAGGACTGTGGTCAAAATCCTTTTGTTTCATATTTAATATTCTTAATAGTTATATTTTTTTCCATTTTTGTATAGCTTTCCTCTTATTGTCTTAACGATCAACTTTAACTGCACTGTTTCTCATTAATTTTAGTCTACTCTCTACTTGCCATAAAATTTTAAGAATGTGTAATATTTCTTTATCTGAAAGAGCAGCAAGAAATATAGTTAGTTCTTTGAAACAGGAAAGAAAACATACCACTTCCTTTGTAAATCCAGCATTAAATTTTTGTTTACAATATCAATGATGACACTATAGAAGTTAACATATTTTGTGACTGTTACTTCTATTATGTTAACAAAGCTGAGGAATTGCCCACAGACATGAGAAACATAGAATCCCTGAACCAAAAAGATTAAAAAGCTATATTTCAAGAATATGATTTAATATCAGTAATATCTGTCACCCGATCATCAAAAAAAGTGCTTTGCAAGCATATGAAATTTTACATATGAGGTATCTGTTGAAGAAAAATATGAAGCAGTGTACTGGTAGACTGATGCGAAAAATACCTCCAAAACTGCAAGAAACATTCCTGCATATTATAGTATTCTTTCCATGTCACAGGAAATAAAAACAAACAAACAGACAAAACACCCCCCTAAAAAGAGCCCCACAACTCCCCCAACAAACAACAAAAACAAAACAAAAAACAAAACCAGGAAAACCCAGAACCAAAGAAAAAACACCCCAGCCCACAACCTGTAGAAATACTTTTTTCATTACTATTTCATCACCTAATGAATTGGAAAAAGTTGAAGAAAAAACTTCATATGGAATTCTTTCGGTTTCAGTTCCCAATTGCTTCTTCAGTTTATTTTTCCTTTTGAAGCTGTTGCAATTCCAGCTAAGCAAATGATGAAAAGCTAAGGAGGCCAAAACACGAATATTTAAAGCAATTACTTTTATTCTGGTAGAAACTAGTCACAATTTCTTGGAATCAGATGTGACGCTATATGACTGTTGATGAATTAGATCATTGATATTTGATTTTTTTTTATAGGTTACAGAATGCTTAGCCTGACATACCAAATCTCAGGAACAAATGAGCAATTTTGCATTAGTATTGTATGAATTACAGTTTTCAACATGTTTAAAGATGCATTTAAGGAATTGTAGTAAAATCTGTAAAATCTTTACTAAGTAGGATTGCTTGGCAGAATTTTAATGATAAAGGCCTTTTCTGAGTCACTACTTGGAAAACTTGAGAGAATGCTGCTGGAAACAGTAGAATGTTGCAATAAGTTAAAACTCTGGGAATGTCCCTTTAACTTGCCTGAATACAACAGAAGTGTGAAACTGATAATTAAGAAAGAGAAAATAATTGATTAAAGGGTGTATCTTGACTAGAAAGAGTAAGGTTTTCCTGAAAGGACTGGGTAAAATATTTATGCAAAGAATATGAACGCTTAAAGTGAGTTATTGAGTCTTGTCATGAACCTTAAATTTTCCCAAAAGGGTTTTAATGTCACTTCTAAAAATGCTGGTAAATTGAAAATAAAATCTTTTGGACTACTATTTTGAAAAATTACTGTTAAGAACAAATATATCAGACCTACTTAAAGATTGATTTTTTTTTCTATATACATTCAACTGAGAAAGAGGTTGTTGGGTCAGTAAACTATCATGGAATACGTATTATCTCATTGAACTGATAAATAAATATTTTATCAAAGTAGTACAAGATATTGGTGTTGATGAATGTTTATTACTACTACCCCAAAAATGTAGTATGTTAAGGAAGAAGTTAATAAGTGACTAGAAGTTATATTGTAACTAAGACCTCTGATATGCAGTCATCAGCATCCTGAAAAGGACAGACATGCATCCTATATAATTACACTTATGTTATATTTAGTATAGTATAATGGTTATTTTTTTACTAGGAAAATATATTTTTCATTTTGCATCTTGTTGTTCAGTCTCATTAAATCTACTAGTTTATTCAAGTAGTAAATGATTTAAACTTCATTTATTTAAATAAAAAAGTTTCGTGATTCTGCCCTTTCCAATATAAAATCACTGACAAATTTTGGGAATTATTCTCCTTATTTTCTTTCAAGAATAAAAATACTGCCAGCTGTGGCTGAACAGAGAACATTCCTGAAGTTACATATTTATTGCTTCATTATGCCAAAGCTTATAAATTCAAGAATAAAGCATCCTCTTGATCCTGGATAAGCATAAAGAGATTTCATCTTATAAGTAATTTTCATCCCTCCAAGATATAAATTTATAAAAAGAAATATTTCAGACACATTAAATTATTGAATTAACATTTTATAGTTTAACAGCCAGGGTTCTATCTATTTGTAGTTGATGTTAATACCAGACATTTTTAACTTTGTGTCTAGGGTCTGATGTCATGTAGTGTGAACTAGACCGTTAGATTAGGTTTCAAATAGTGTATGGTTTATTTTAAACCTTTTTTATTTGAGTCTAGCAATTATTTCTGTTAATCTGTTAATTAAAATTCTGTCTGTGAAGAGTACAATAGATGAATGAGTTTCTCACATTTTATTTCATGAGTATCATTTCCTGAGTAGAGAATGAGTAATTACTAAAATAATGTCAGTTTTTTTGTGTTGGTTTTGTTTTGTTTTGTTTGCTTTTGTCTTGGGTGTGGGGAGTGGTGATGATTGTTGTTTTTTGGGGTTTTTTTAATTTTATTTTTAGTGGTTTTTTTTGTTTGATTTTTTTTTGTGGGTTGGTTGCTTGCTTGCCTGGTTGGTTTGTTGGTTTTTTTCCTCAAACAGAACATTTTGTGTATTTGCTGTCAAAATTTTATGGAAAGTTCAAGTTTTCTCCTAATTCTTGACCAATCACTTAAACCTGTATGCTGAAAGGCTAAACTGTCTGTAAGAAGCAGTAAACTATTATTTTTCATATTTGAAGGAAAAGAAAAAAATAATTAAAAAAAGGTTCTTTTATTTGGATTGCTTTTGTAAATAATGAAATGGAAAATCCAGTTAGATTACCTGATTCGCCATCTATGACTTTCTGGCACTGAAGTAGTTAATATTTATATGCTTTCTACTCTGGTAGAGAAAAATGTGACAATCTTCCATCACTGTATTAAGTTAGGAAGACATATTGAGATATTTCAAATTAATCACTTAAATATGAAATGAGCTGTCCAACATTTTAAGTCTTTAGGCTAGTTTTCTTAAAAGAACAAAACCACAAAACAACCTTCCAAATCCAAAACATAAAGCAAGCAAACAATCAAAATGTTTAAACTGCAACTTGTGAATTTGAAAAGGTTCCTGAGTTAGACTTTGCTGACCCTTTTTTTTTCCCCTTAAACTGCTTCCTATAGTGATCTCTCCCAGTGTTAAAATCTAAGAGCTGTACTACTTTATGTATTCAGCAGGCAATTCCATAGGACAATAATAATGACAACAAAAGATTCTTTGTCTTTCCAACTGCTCCATTCTTTTTTTTTTTGGTAACAATATTTTTATTTTTGTACTCAATATAAGCTCTATTTCCTATGAAAGGTTGGACAAGGTGATCTTCTGAGGTCCATTCCAACCTGGGCTGTTTTATGCCTCCATTATTTTAAGTGGCATTGCAATGATTTTGTAGTTCACCAGTATCTGAAAGGCAATTATTAATTCAGATATATGGGCGTGCAGAAGTGCTGGCAATCTGACCTTCAGTACAATATAAATGTTGATCAGTGAGGCATTGCTTGTCTCTCTACATTAAAAACAAACTGACCAAACAAACCACACACACACACAAAACCTAGACAAAACAAACAAAAACCAACAGTAAACCAGAACTGACTGATCTTCCTAAGAATTTATTTATTTTTCTTCAAAAGAAAACCGTCCAATTTATATTTTCCATTTTTACAAATATGCCACAGGTGCAGCATATCCTTACAGCACATTCCTACATGCTTTGTTCCCCTTCTAGGGGAAAACAACTTTAAGATGTATTTGTTTTCTTGAGAAATCCTTTCTAATAATTTCTTAGATTTTGTTTACATTGTACTTGATATTTATTACTGAAACAATATCTGTTTTAATATATGTAGCTTTGGATAAATATTAAACACAATGCGGTTACAATAGCTCAAGCATAGTATGACTCTTAATGGTGCTATCTTGGCTTTTCAGCATACAAACAAGTTTCCATGTTTATCATTGGTTATGCTGGCAAAACAACATTAAAGCAATTTATGTCATGACAGCTTTCCAGCTATCCCAAGTGCTAATAGCTAGTGATTGGAGGGCTTGACTTTAGAGACCTAATCTTCTGACTGGGACTGTAGATGTCTGCCTTTGTATCAGTGATATGTTCCTGTTTTCAGTCATACCTGAAAAAAAGTCTAATTTGTTTGGGTTTAATGCCACAGAGGTAAATTTTGTTTGCAGTGATATTTTAGTAGAGCTGGAGAGTCAATAATTTGTCACTTTACCTGACTAGATCTAAAATTTATCATGCAAGTGTAGGATATAGTGCAACACCTTGCTATCAGTCTCCAGGGTTAATGGAGGATTAGGCCTAGGCACAACTAATCATTCAAAGACATCAAATATATTAAATTAAAGTGTATGGGTCCCATTTAATTTTGCAATCTCATCTGGTTTAAATAATTTACCAAATGGAGGGATTTCTCTGAGGAATATTTCACTAGTCCAACAAGAGACCAGTCTGTAGCAGAGGTGTCTAAAGCAGCTAAAGTGATTGCCTGTCTCAGAAATACTGTTTAGGAGTCTTTTCTTCAAAGGCATTGGGAGTTACAGGAAAAAGAAGGTGTGTTTTTATATTTGTCTGCTTCTTGAAATCTCCAGTTTCTAAGCACTATACTTTTAACAGGCTGAGGTATGTTGTGGGGAAAGACTTTCATTTCTTGCAGGTATAGTTGAGGAAATAATTGTTGAGGCTTCTCAGAACTTCTCAGTTTGTTCACAATCACATTGTTAGTAGTTAACACCACGGATGACATTGGGGTATTCAGCATTTTTAGTGATGCAATGCACTAGGATTTAGACTTCAATCTTCAGAAAAGGCTGCTATAATCTTGTGCAAATTTGTACTTAATCTACAAACCAGAGAGGTTTGCTACTTAGATTGTCACATGTTTGCTCTTTATTGTACTCCTTTAAATAATAAATTAAAAAGAAACTAAGAATGGCTTTGTATACAGGGAATACTGGCCCATATTCATCTTATAAATCTCATTAAGTACTTTATAATCAGCTTATTATTCTGCTTCTGTTAAGAACGCTTTAGTCCATTTCCCTGTGTAATAAATAATAATTTCCCTCAGTTTTCTACCTATTTTAGGACTGTAAAATACTTGAGATAAAGATCTTATCTTTTGATGTTTCTTGGTTACTCTAAGCGTCTGTGGTTCTATGTAGCTATAAAATACCCTGAACTGATTGTTGACTACTTGTCCCTAGAACATCCCAGCTATATATGCACAAACAAAATTTTCATCCAGCAGCATATATTAGAGCAACATCTGTATACTATTCCTGGGACAGTGGGAATCTCTTAATACTATAAAAAGTCTAGGGATTTTTTTTTCCCCTTTCATCTGCACCTTGGAAACAGACCTACTATCTGAAGAAGGCTTCATTGGAGCCCAAGCAGCTGAACTTATGTGGTTTCCCTGAAATCTGAGACAACAGGGATGCTTAGGGGTAATTCTTAACCACCTTTTCTAAAGAAGTAGATGTTGGGTGCAATGTCTTTTCAATTAAAAGTTTGAGTTCTTGTACTCTAATACAAGTTACAAATATACGTAGTTTTGTCAGAATACATGTGGTCACTTAATGCTAGAAGTTGCTAGACGGAAATATACAATTACACATTCGTGTTTGCTACACATCTGATAAAAAGGAAAAAAAAAAGTACTTGCATGCAAAAGATGATTGCCAGTCATGCCAAATACTAAAGTGTTATTCATAAGTACATGTGTATAAAGGTAGGAGGGCAGCATCATACTGTATTTATATCAAACATGTTCTGCAGACTTCTGAGGGTTGTTGAACTGGTTCTAAAGACATATGTGAAAGGTAATTAGAAAATAACACAGAGTCAGCTTGCAGAAATCAGTTCTGTGACATCCCACTCACTGATAGGGGTAGGGGAATTACAGTTCGATGAAATTAAAATAATACTGGATGTGAAAAGGAAGGTGCATTGCAAAAAAAGGTTGTTTTGGGTGAATGTTACCTAGAATCAGTACCAGGATTTATGGTATTTTGAGAAACAATCTTCTCATGTTTGTGTTGCAAAAGCAGTCTGTAAACTCTGTTAGGGACTGGATAGTCTGACAAGATAAATCTGTTCAATTTCTTTATGAAATATTTAACGAACAAACAGAAAACAGGAGGTACATAAACTGTAAAAGCAATGTAAATTAAGAGGAGCAGCGGCATAGACTTGTGCTATAGGGCTGGTTTTGGAATTACAGAAAATGGAGAAATATCTCTGTCTTAGTGTTAATTGTAAGAATTATTTTAATCATCAGGACAGGCATGAGAGATAATAAGAACAGAGGTACTTAAATCTAAATTGCTATAATTGATCTGGAAGCAAATCTCAGGCATTAATGCTCTTAAAGTTAGGGGACTGGATGATCTTTGTTCAAGAACTTTGAAAGAACTGGTACAGGAAATCTCAGTCTTATAGTAGGGACTGTTAATAAGATTATAAAATCAGGAACAGGATAATAGTAAACATGTTACTTGTATTGTAAGAGTTCAAAAGTGATCTACACAGGTTCACTGCCTTTTTCATTTAAGGAAAAAAAAAAGAATTTTGGGACCAAAGTTGCTGGTCATCAAGACAAATAGATAATGAGAGAAAATCAAATGTGTTTACTAAATTAATTTGCTCTCTGCAGTCTTACTTTTCCAGAAAAAAAAAAACTAGGTGGACTCATGTTTGTGATCTTTGTTATAATATTACTTGGTAAATTGCTATTTAAAATGGAAAACATTGGTATAAGAAAAAAACTTTTAAGGCAGATGAAGATGTAGTAAGAGAAGACAAAAAAAAGATTGTAATTATTATTTCATAAGTAAAATGTCACTAGAGTTTCAATATTTTACTCAGTCTTTTTATTCATGTAGTGCACTAATGACACTTCATATGACTCAGTGTTAGGAAACTACCACTACAGAGAAGAATCAGATTACAGAGTCTTGCAGTAGTTCAATGGGAAGGAATGTGAGGCTTACATGTTTGACATCCTGAAACTTTTCGAAACTATGAAAGAAAATAGAAAGTTTATTGCAATGAGTATAGGCTGACCACAACTGAAAGACAAGTTCAGTGACTCAACACTACTTATATTACTTTCATAATTGCTAACCTTTTTATGACATAATCTCAATATTGAAGTGATTTGATTTTGCAAGCCCTGAAGGTTTTGACATAATGCATTTATTGATGACTAAGTTGCAAACAGGCAGAAATTCTTTGCTCATAAATAAAATTAAAAGTAACAAAACCAAAGCAAATCAGGGCAAATAAAAAAGATTTTCATTCATTAGCGTACATTACCTCTCAAATATTTAACTTCATATTCTGATTTCAAAAAGAAATTATAGTAATGTTGTTTAAGTTTGTTGTTTTGTTTAGTTCAGAACTGTTATATCAAAGGTTCTAATTTGATATAAAGCTGGAGGATCCAGATTGTTTAATATGAAAACAACATTGCAAAATTTACTAAGGCATCTGAAGAAGTTTCAGGAATCCTCAAATAGAAAATATTTATTATTATTTCTTAAAAGCAAAAGAATTGTGGTATGTCAGTTTCCATGTCAAAAAAAATAAGAAATACTTTTGATGAATAAACAGCTCCAAACGGAAGAGAAATCTATCCATTAATGATTCTGATGGGTAATCTACAATTTAGAGCTTTAATAAGTTTTCATTAGATTCTTATTAAAATAATTTAAATGTTCTAAACCATACTGCAAATCATAAATTGAAATTTATTTGATTGGACTGTGTATTTGACAACATCAGAAAAGCACACTTGATAGAAAAATAAGGTATGTTATGAAAAATGACATTTCAGAAAAAAATATCTCAAAGTATTGTCCTGTGTTTTCATGCATCCCACTCTGCTGCTTTCCTTTCTCCATCCAAAAAAAGAGGCCACCTATACAGGAAAATGTAAAAAAAAAAAAAAAAAAACCACCACATTTTTCAAAGCAAGATTACACAAGAACTGTCAAGGAAAGTCTTCTCTCACTTTCTTTTTGCAAATCATATCTGGATTGTTCAGCCAGTTAACATTCCCTCTACAAAATATACTTGTGTTCGGAATATATGTGATGCTTGTCAATATAGAAAGACATCTTCACTAGGCTACTGTGCAACTAAGTAGCAAAAGTAATTCAAACATTACCAGATATGAGTAAGGGAAAGGATCTTTTTTGATGCCAAGCAAAACCCCAAACATGTATTA
>WBMV01005842.1:0-48783 GCA_013396655.1 Campylorhamphus procurvoides | reverse complement strand
AACATGTATTAGGCTACCTTTCCTCCGCAGTCCTGTAGAGAAGATAAAGCTGGTAAGAATGGAGTATGTATCCATTTCCAGTATTTGCATTGGAGACATAATTTGTGGTTCAAAAAGAAACAAACAAAGAAACAAAGAAAAAGGTATTATGGAGTAAAGTTTTCATTCTACCTTGTCTTTTAAGATTCAGGTACTCTGAACTGTATTCTATTTGAAAAAGAGTTGGCCAAAAAAAATACACAATAATCTCCAAATTACAGAATAGATCATGACTGTTCACTGGAAGTGTATTTATTCTGACTTCAGATTGTTACCACTGTATAAATAAAAAACTGTCATAATTTTATCATTGTTTCTGTTTTACCATAGTAAAATAGACAATCAGTGGTTTTCTTAAACAACTTTTGCCAAACATTATGGGGAATTTTAGTCATGTCTAATACTTTCACTGAGATAAATTAGATTTTGTGGTTACTGGAAGTCTTGTCCAGTTTCACTGAAGACATACATCCAGACTGAAAAGGTGTTGCCAGCTCAGTATTCCATAGCAGTAACATAACTCCTTACAGAGAGCTCAAGCTCTGCTTCTGGCTATTAAAAGGATAACTAGGACATAGAGGGCAAAATAACTCAATAAATATGAGCTTAAACTGACACATTTTAATATGTCAAGTCTCTATTCTGCCAGCAAACTAGAATAGTTTCTTTTCTTCCTGCTTTTCTAAGGGAAAGGAGATTGATTGGTTAGTCAGTGGGTAGGGGAAACGGTACAAAGGGAAAAGAGAGAACAATAATCTACAGTTCTTATTTAGATTTCTTTTGCATGGATGTAAAGTTTCTGTTTATATTTGTGGAATTATCTTTAAGGTATCTGAACCCTGTCTCATGCAATAGATATGATATAAGTCTGTGAGCAAAACCAATGCTGCCTAATCTAGGTAGGTATGTTGCTATGCAGAACAGTTATTTTTCTTGAGGCATCACCAATCAGTAGTATCAAGGACAGTAAGATTATTTCTCCTCAAATTAGACAAAAAGGTAGTTTAACATCCCTGAGATACACTGGCATTCTTTTCCACACCACTCCATCTATGCTAGTTGAAATCTATGCAGCCTTAAGGATATTTTTACATCAGTTACAAGAACATAAATGACACCACCAAAGTATAGCAGCAACTGATATTTACCAAATGAGATGAGGCACAATAATTATTTTTGATACACCTGAGAAGATTTTACATTTTGGAATCAGATTACCTGAAAAAGCTCTTTTGCTCTAATCGAAGGTAAAACAGAGAGACAGAACAAGCTAAGAATTTCACAGAAGACATATAAAATATTAATTTTTCAAAGTTCTTGACCTGAAGATTCTTTGGACTTCAAAAAAGGCTGGGGCTTGGATTGAGAATGTTCTGTTCAAATTCCATTTATAATTCAATGCATCATTTTCAGGACAAAAATATACTTGATAACTAAGCTCTTTTTGTTCTTTTTGTAAGGGATAGCCACAAGCTCTTAGCAACATTACCTAATTCATGATCGTTTTTCAAAAGTGAACTGTGTGTTTTTTGAACTTTTCTCTTTTAGTAGTCATTCAATGATATAATTATGACTCTAAGCTCTCAAGCCCTCAGGGCAACTTATGTGGTGTGGGTTATGTCCATAGCACTCATTTAGAGCTCTCTGGGTACAGGAAACAAATTTTCTGTCATTTTCAGTTCAAAGTGTCTGAAATCATGTGAGACTCTGTCAGAGCCCAGTGGAATGATGGTTCTATAGCATGACACCAAATGCATGTGGCTTGTCTTATGATTCATCATGAAGATATCTGAGGGTGGAAAGTCTGTAAAGATGCAAGAAGCCTGTATAAGAAGAATAGAGGCAAAATACTGTTATCTGGACTGCTTGTAGCAAGTGCTTCTAACATTGCAAGGGGTTTTCTCTCTTAAGGTCTAGTTTCCTCACTCCAAAAGGGGGTCCAATAGAGTGCTGATTTCCTTACAAGGTGGATGGCAGAGGAAGCAGACAGGACAAAAGCTGTTACTTTTCTTGACATACACTCATATAACACTTGCCTATTACCAAAGTAGTCCCAGATGTGGTAAGGAGCTTATTTGGCTTACCTGCTCAGTCTGCGGAGGATTCTGATGAGATGCATTTGTGCCCTTACTTTCAATGCTATTATTTCTGAAGATAGCTTGTGTGGAACTAAAAAGTTGTATGACTAAAGACATATCACTAGAAGGATGATTTCCTTCAACAGTGAGACACATTTCCTACCACTTCATTAGCCATGTTCATCTTTTTAATCTATTTGGTTTTCATGGAGAATTGGCAAGTAATAATAGCATCCTAATACTCCAAATATAGAAATTAATCCTGAATATGGAGAATTGTCAGTTTCATACATCATATTTCCATAATATTTTAGATGAATCCATATTAACATGTTAACATGCTAATTCTTATTCAGTTCTTTCCTTCTGTTTTGTGTAATCTCTCTCATTCTTTTTTATTATTTTTAATTTCTTTCAATGCATGCACAAAAATCTGTATTTTCCTTCTTTTCATAATAAAAAAAAATATTTCAGCCTTCTTCCTGAAGATTGAAATTACCTATATGCACAGGTCTTTTAGGTTGGCAACATATTTCTTGCATTTGCCTGTACTACATACACAGGAGTTGATCTCTATGAGTGTTCCTTCTCACTGATAGTATATTTCAGGCTCCACAACCTTTCCTTTCTAGGAGGGCATTTTGGGTCTTTTTATACAATTATCAAGTTTGATTTTTTTTTAATTTATGCTAGTTCAAAATATACTGGTCATGAGTCACAATTTCATCTTGTACAGTCTTGAAAAATCTACCATTGGTTATTACTACTATTTAGCAATAACACTGATGAAATTCTGTGTACTCATATAAGCTGACTTTTTAGCATTGCTTTAAGCATTAGCTTTATCTTCCTAGGTACATTTTTCCCTGTGTGTTACTATATTGTAAACAAAATATTTGGTTCAATTATTTTTATTTGCCCCATTTTTGTAAAAATCAAAATATGCAGTAAGCAAAACTGACCTCTTTGGAAAATTGGCATTCTAAGTATGCTTAAGTATACAAATTCTGAATGTCCCTGGTGCAGTTTGCTTATCATGATCTGTATGGTTTGTGTTATATATTGTCACTGTTTTGTTAAGTTTTATTTTAAAAATCTGACACTTTTAGAACAACAGTTATTACACCTCTTAGCACTTTCATCATTTAGTAGGGTCTGCAGTGATAGGACAAGGGGAGAGTTGATTCGGAGTAGACATAAGAAAGAAATTTCTTATAATGAGTGTGAAACACTGGAACAGATTTCCCAGAGAGGTGGTAGATTCCCCATCCCTGGAAGCATTAAGGCTCAGATTGTACAGGGCTCTGAACAACCTGATCTAGTTGAAGATGTCCTGATCATTTCAGGGAGCTTGGACTCAATGACTTTTAAAGGTCCCTTCCAACCCAAACTATTCTATAGATGAAAATGTCCAGAAATGGTACAAGGTAAACTTTTCCTCTGGTGTCTATTAGTACATTTGCATCTATGAGATGAGGCAAAGAAAATACTCTAGAGGACTGCAGGTTAACAGACACAGACATTAGACAATTCTTAAGGTAATTTTCTGATATGACTAGTAATTGAAAAGCTGTGGAAGGAAGACTATGTAGAAATGGAGAGGCAAATAATCCTCTCCTCAAAGAACAGAAAAGAGGTGTTCACAATTTTGCATTGTTAATAGGCTGATTAATAACAAGGTTTATGGGACTCTCTCTTTACTCCTCCTTCTTTACATGTTTCATTGATCAATAAGAAATCTAAGATTCCCAATACTATTAAGAGGGAGAACAAGGATAGCTTCTCACTCTATAGTCCAATGCACCTATTTATTTGGAAGTGAGAAGTGCTTCCAGATAATCTGGTTCCTTCTACAAACATAGTTTATCTGTTATTTATTTAATGTTAGTGGAGAATACTCAAGGAGACCTTGTAGAAAGGACTGGAACCTAGGGTTCCTCCATTCAGGGAAGAGTCATTATCACTTGTCATCTTCTGTTTGTGTCTCTGTCATTCTTTCTCTTCAGTGCTTCATTCTCTATCTTCAAACTTCTTCATGCCTAGTCTAGATTCTGGATGGATGAGGAAGATGGCCTGCAATGTCCTATAGCATAAATTCTAATGGTCAGAGCAGTGTTCTGGTAACCAAAGAATAAAATGGAAATCTGCCTTCAACTGTTTGTTGTTTCCTTTTTTTTTTTTTCCCCTCCCCCTTGAACAGAAATTGTGCTTGAACTAATTTTTTAAAGAACTTGGTTGACCTAAATTGCATCTGATATACAAAAATGCTTATGCAGTCATAAAACATGATGCCACTTAAGTTAATGTCACTAAATGTTTTCATCTGTTGCCTTTTGTGTTTTTTCTTAATTCCTTCCTCCCACTCCCTCCAGTTTGAAATGATTAGTAAATTATTGTTATTATTGTCTCTAGCTTTAATTTAACCCTGTTGAGGAAAACCCATATGTTGTGCATTCCACTTTGTTGGTGAGTTCTTTAACTGGTTTGTAATACTGTATAGTAACTTCATATACGCCCACACTCCTTCTGCAACTCTGCTTCTGAATGAAATTAGCTGAGTCAATGGGTGATATACTTTGTGCTAAACTTAATACTAGGGAAAACCAGAGAAATTGTAACACAGTTGCAGGATAGATTCATTCACAGATTTCCAGTGTGGTAGGTGATAGGTCAGTGCTGAGAAGTTCTTTCTTAAGATAGTACAAGTCATTATGTAAGCCTGGTGTTGAAGATGTCAGTGCCCGTTAGTGGTCGGGCAAGTATGCAGTGAGATAAGTGCAACATGAAATAATAATGATGGTGCAACTTTATGTAGCATTTGGTGTAGTTAATATTTTATAATAAGCATATCTAACTTAGAGAAAGCAATAGACAACTGGAATAGATGTGATTCTTTCCATATTCAGACTAATCACAAGATCTTTCATCTTTCAGAATTTTGTGTGTATTCTTTTCAAATACCTCTGGTATAAATTCCCAAACTAATTGAGAGGAGTGAAATGGGAGTGTTTTTTACATAAAGAGTGAACATAGCAGTACAGTTATAACAGCTTACCTGGTCCCTTTAAAAGTAATACTGAGTATTTTCCTTTATTGAACATGATTATATACTTTGTTTTGTAATCTTAGTGAAAAATGTTAATTTTTATTCTCATTATTTATAACTCTCATAGTCTACTTTCTATCATGGTTGTACTTAGAGGTCAAAAAAAGGAAAACCCCATCTGTGTAGACTAGTAGAATATAAATGATGCTAGACTCTCTTTAAATTTTGGAATCTGTTATACTTTTGTTCTTCATGTCTTCAAAGTACAGTAATATACATTACTGTACATGCTCCCTTTTTATTACTGAATTGAAATAAATGCCATTTTACTGTCAATACACTTGTTATTCAAGTACTTTAGTATTTTATTTTTCCTTCAGAGTGGCACCAACCCTAGTAGGGTTAATTTGGGGCACTGTAGAGTAGAGCTTTGGCAAGCAACAAAACTGAGCTTAAGGAAATAGCATCTGTATAAATGTTACATGTAATAGCTTGTCATATTACTCCCAAATTCACCCACACCCTAATCAAATACAAAGTCTTATCACATGCTTTAATGTCATTTAAGTTGCAGCTGGCTTCCATACTGCAGGATTTCCTGTCAAAAGAGCAAGGGGTCGTTGGAAGTTTAAGGCTTAGTACAGTGTAAACTATGTAAAAAGAATGACAAGCAAACAATGTATGCCGTGGGAATGCTGAAGTATAAAAGCTTGTCTAGAATTCATTTACATTTCAGTAGAGACCAACACGGTGAATTCTGCTTTTAAGCGCCTCTTTTCCTGCAGATTTTTGCACTTCCATGCAAAATTTTCAGTGCTTTCTGTCACCCTTGAGGCCCAGGTCGTTCTAAGGAAGGCTCTCCCGCGTCTTTTTCTCCAGTGTCCCGTCCTTCCCCTCCATCCTGGGCGGGTGGGAGCGGCAGGGCAGGATGCGCGGTGCCGGGAGAACCCACCTAGAGGGCCCCCTTGACGCCAGCACAGCCTCTGCCAGGCAGAGCCCTCTCCGCAGCCGAGCCCAGTCTGCTGCAGGGCCAGTGCCACGCAGCCCGACCCTGCCCGGGGCTGTCACCGCCGCTGCTTCTGCTGGCCAAGGAGACCAGGAGCCCGAGGGGGGCTGGAAATTGTCCTCCGGGAGACGGAAGCGAGAGCCTGTTGACTCTGCGTTTGCTTCAAAATAGAGACGCCGTCTCTGTAGCCTGGGCTTAAGAATCTTCCCGAGGACACTTACGAGAGCGTAAGGAGTGATAACTACTGTCTGGGAGCTGAACTGGGAAAAAAAGGACAGAAGAGAAAGAATGATTAGGTAACACGGGACTTATAGCTTTGCTTTCGTTTTGCAACGTACAAATTGATGCACGTGCGTTTATATACAGTGAAACATCAAAACAGAACTAGATTCTGCAGTGAGTCGATAGCTTAGTCATTTTACTTAAAGGGAGCAGGCAGCCTTATTACGGGGTTAGACTGCAAAAATGAATTTGGTCACGATGTAATCATATCTCTTGATGGTATCTAACTGTAGTCCTGTCCTATGGAGTGAAAAAAGCATACTTCCTTCCTTCTTTCTTAACTGAAGAAACAAAGTTACAGTATCAAATTCAAAAGAAGTTTGGAATTCTTGTACAAGGCAATTAAACATCATCTTGTTCCCTGGGCTTGTAAGAAAGGAAAACTGCATTAAATTGACCACTGATGAATATGTGTCTAAGAAAGAAGAAAAAGCAGTACTCATTTCTGAACATGGCAAAGCAATCCAAAGTTACACATCTCCCCCTAAACACTGATTTCGTACAGATGGCAAGAAACTATCTTTTAACTAGCCTTTTCCAACTGTCCAAAATGCTGTATATGAAGATGCTTTAATTCACAGTCAAAGCACTTGGATTTTTATCAAGACAAACTGTTGGCATTGTCAGAACAGTTTCTGTATACTGATTACTTTAATGTTTCTTTAAAATAGCAAGTGATGCATAAATGGATGGACGTGTACCTAGAAAACCCTGTGAGAAGACTTTCACTGGATCCTGGGAATTTTTATTTTTGTGGATTACAGTAATTCTTGCAATAATCCCTGCTGTTGACTGCTCATGCAGTTGTTCTGGCATGCATCTATGAATACCATAACAGATAAATCTACCTGACAAGGAAAACACTAATGTTGGAAGATCTGTGAACATGATGCATGTGAATAATTTCCCCTTTAGGAGGCATTCATGGATATGGTGAGTAATCAATGCACATTATAGACTGTTAAACTCAAAATGCTTGTTTCCAAAATACTGTGGTAAATACCAGATGCTATGGTTGTCCCCAGATTAATGTCAAAAGAGGGCTAATTGAGCTATGAGAAAAAATAAATTCTTACAGAGGTAGTAGTGATGAAGTAATATGAGTTTGGCACTCCTTTGCCTTTATAAAATAGACAAGTCATGAAAATTTAATGGTTATGGTCATGTTTTCTTATATGGTAAAAGTATTTTGAGCAGGGAGATGTGTTTTCTTCCTGTATCAAAGGATCAATTCTCTTTTCTTTCTTAGCCAGACTTGAAGAAAATAATGAAGACGTATTTTTCCCCTATGATACTGTTTTGTTTGTCCTGGAACTTATGCTTTCAAGTGACCTGAAAACAGGAAAAAATGCTCATTCATATGGCAATTCAGTAATCTTCAATAAGTGCTTTTGTATAGTAGGTTCTCTAATGTGACTGTTTGAAAGTCAATCATATAACATTAAAATCCCTCTATCACCATTAAAACATCTGTTTCCTCTTTGAATCAGAGGCTCCTATAGTTCTTCCTGACTGAAAAACCTTTTTACTTTCCTTGCAATACAGTGCAGTCAACTTGCTTATAAATTCTACCAGTGGCTGTTGCATCATGTCTTACTCCTGGTGTTGGAATCAATGCCTTGGTCAGTGTCTAATGAACATTTTTAGCTGAGGCAAAGATGCTTACCCATAAAACTTTTGCCCTTTGAGTAAATATCGAGTCTTTCAAAATATTAGGTGTAAACTATGTTATGGAAGCTATTTTGAGAAAACAAACCACTAGAAAAAAAAATAAAAAAAGATGCCCGCATCCAAGGTGAGGGACTGGGTGAGTGCTTGCTCGGCAGGCTTGCCCTCGGCGGGTCTAAGCTCTGGGTGCCCAGGAGGCGCAGGACACGCCGGCTCCGCGCTGCTGTCCGCGCTGCTGTCCGCGTCACGCGTGGGGAGGGCGGGGCGGGGCCCCCGGAGCCTCCGCTCATCATCCTCCTCCTCATTGCCTTCCACACCTCCCGGCAGTGAGGCCATCCCAGCCCCTGTTAACAGCCCTTGAGGGCCAGGTTCAAGTCACGTCTCCTTAAAAAATGAATAGCGAGGTCTTGGATGTTTTTAATCTTCCCCCCTCCCCTCCTTTTTGGGTGGGGGGTGGTTATTTGGCAGTGTGTGGTGGAAAGGACACTGCAGGTGTGCCCACACACCTGGTAGGGAGAACATTTCCCTTGTCTTGTCTTGTAAGAATATGGTTTAATTCTCTTTTTAATGACTTAGAAAAATAATTTTACGCCTGTCTTAACACCCTGGGTTCATCCACTGACTAAGCATTTTTCAAACATGAACCCTGAAGTCTGTTGAGAGAGCTTTGGGACAAAAGCTGGCTTCCCTGTGTACTCCTTTCCAGCCCCTTATTCTCTGTCACAGTATGTGAACCCATTGTTTGGGGAAGACGGGCAGAAGTGTTTGCTGGGAAGATGTAGGAAGATAATGATATGTGCTCTATCTGCTATTTTATCTGAATGCAAACCATAGCATGCTTGCATTTGTGCTTACCTAATCACAGACCTTGATTTAGAATGCAAATGTTGTTCACACTGTTGTTCATCTCAACTCTTGGAGAATTGGCAAATTTGCTTATTCATGCTACAGTAGGTCTATAAGGAGCATTTATGGGTACCAGGGTGTTAAGTTGCCAGTCACTGCTTTTGTTTTAATTCTGAAACTTCAATAATCAATCCATTGCCTCTAAGCTATGCCAGCATTTTCTACTGTGAATAGAAATTGTCACAAAGAAAAGTTTTCTATATGTGTACAATCACCTTTCATGCTACTTTCAGATGTCCTTTAAGGGATGACAGAGAAGAAAAAGGAAAGAAGTTCTTTCATGGAACACAAATAGTTTTATGTTTATTCTATTCAAGTACTATTTGATCATCTTTAATAATGTTTCCTCAATGCTGATGCAACACATCAAAGGTGTTCTGTGGTCAGCGTCATAAGCATCACTATATTTATAACCTCTATGTGCATACAGAACCAAATATTTTAGAAGTAGGACTCACAATTTTCTGTACCTTAGAGATGTTTCTTTTCAAAGGTACCTTAGAGACATGCACTATGCCTTCATGTACCAGTTCCTGTTTGTCTCATGTGGAATGTGTGGAGAAACAGTTGGGGGAGCATAAAAATATGAATATTTCTAAAATGCAATATATTATTTCAAATGTCCAGGATTTAAAGTTCTGTAAGCAAACAAGGGGGTGCATGTGTCTTTTGCATTAGGCCCTCTATGTAGATTTAGGGAAAGAATAGTCAAAAATTGATGGCCCTCAGAGTAGGGTTTGATTAGGAACCCATACGCTTTTGGAAGTGTAGTGAAAATTCCAGTATCTGAACCTTCTTGGGTAGGGACCCTTAATAGGTAGGAACTGACTACTGACAAAAAGCAGATATAAAATATATATGTTCCCAGGCAATATGACTGGGAACAAAACTATATCAGACAGATAAAGGGAAATATAATCTGAATGGACTCTAAAGGGCTTATAAAACTAACGATAGAGTAGGTAGAAAAGAGGTATTTTGTCTGAAACTTTTTCAAGAAGTTTGGATTTTAGAGAAGCAAATACAAAACACATTCAAGGGGTGAAGTAGTTGGGGCAAATGATGTTTTTGTTGAGGATAAGGTTAGTCTAGAAATACTCAGACACATTTGTGATGATAGTAGGAGGAGTACGATTTTATAGAGACTTACCACATGACACACTATACATAAATTATGTATTAACAATATCCAGCCTAATGCTATTCACACTGAAAGTTATTTAGAAACATTTACTGCTGAGTTATGTAACCTGGCTTTCCTTTCCATTGCATTTTATCTGCATTTGTGATGACAAACTGAATAAAGATAAAAATGGTATTCAATTGTAACTTGCCTAATTGCATTAAAAAATACTGCATGTGCCTTTTCGCTTTACCATAAGAAAAATAAAAAAAAGCCACCAAATGTTCAAGAATATCTGTCTTTTGACTGGCAAAATTTTGAATTTAATCTGCAGGTGAACACATCAGAATCAAACCTGTGACTGCTCATGTTTTTTACCAACTTTTGGCCTATTAAGACTGAATGAAATTTGGTTTGGTTACCCAGATAGTGAGTAAGGAAAAAAAAATTTCTTTCTTTGTTCCTTTTTAATCCCATCAGATTTACCTGACCATTATTGCTTTATATATTTAATGAAAAACAATGCAAATGCATGGTTATATATGCTATCATTTACCTCATATTAATTTTTTTACTGACTAGTTTTTCAAAAACATCTTACTATCAAAATTTATGATCACTACCCATCACTTATCATCAGTCCTGCATAACTAGGGAGGTCCCAGATGACTGGAGGTTGGCCAGTTTGACACCCAAAAAGGACCAGAAGGAGGATGTGGTCTGTTAGGCAACCTCGGTGTCCAGGAAGGTCATGGGACATATCACCTTGGGTGCAATCAGGTGTCACATACAGGACAACCAGCGGATCAGGCCCAGCCAGCAAAGTTTAGGAAAGGCAGATCCTGCTTGAGCACTGGATCTTCTATAACCAGGTGACCTGCCTTAATGGATGTTACCTATGAAAGGCCATGGATGTTACCTATCTGGACTTCAGCAAAGCCTTTGATACTGTCTTCCATGGCATTCTCCTGAAGGAGCTGGTGCCACATAGCTTAGACAGGGGCACTCTTCACTGGGTTAGAAACCAGCTGGATGGCCAGACCCAGAGAGTGGTAGTGAATGGAGTTACATCCAGTGGGCAGCCAGTCCAGAGTGGTGTTTCCAGGGGTCGGCATTGAGGCCAGCCGTGTTTAGTATCTTTATTGATGAATTGGATGAGTGGATCAACTCTGTACCCTCAGTAAATTCAAAGATGATACTAAGCTGGGCAGGAGCGTTGTTCTGGTGGAGGATTGGAAGGTTCTGCAGAGGGATCTGGACAGACTGGATTGATGGACCAAGGCCAGTGGTATGAAGCTCAACAAGACCAAGTGATAGGTCATGCCCTAGGTCACAAAAGCACAGGCAGCACTACAGTTTGGGAAAGAAGTGGCTGGAAAGCCCACTGATGGAAAAGGACTTGGGGAATGCTTGTCCACAGCAGCTGAACATGAGCCAGCATATGCCCATGTGGCCAAGAAGGCCAATGACATCCTGGCTTGGATCAGCAATAGTGTGGTCAGTAGGAACAGGGAAGCGCCTGTGCTTGGCTCTTGTTATGCCACACCACAAGTTCTGTGTCCAGTTCTGGACCCCTCACTACAAGAAGAACACTGAGCTGCTGGAGAGAGTTCAGAGAAGGGCAGCAAAGATGAGGGAGCTGGGGTTGTTTATCCTGGAGAAAAGAAGGCTTAGGAGAGACCTTATTAGTCTCTGCAACTACTTGAAAGGAGGTTGTACCTAGGTGAGGGTTGGACTCTTTTCCCAGGTAACCAGTCACAGGACAAACGGAAATAGCCTCATGTTGCACCAGAGGAAGAACAGTTTGGACATCAGGAATAATTTTTTCACTGAATGGATTGTTAAACATTGAAATGAGCTGCCCAGGGAGGTGGTGGAGTCACTATCCCAGGAAGTGTTTAAGAAACAACTGGACATGGCACTTATGCTATGGTGGTTTTCAGTCAAAGGTTGGAGTCAATGATCTTGGAGATCTTTTCCAACCTAAATGGTTCTGTGATTAGTAAATCCCTGAATTAATGCAATTGTTAATACGTTTCTGTCATCTGTTTTTGCCAGCCTTCCAAAATAATCATGCTAAATTTTTTATTTTTACATTTTATGGAACTCTATATGATTTTCTGCCAGTCAAAATTGGTCTGGCTTTCCATTGTTATGCAGGTTCTTCCAGTTTATAAAAATAGAATATCTAACTGTGAAGAAAACTGATGGAAAATTAAGATCTTCATGCTAATGCACGAAATCAACTTTTCTTTATGTTCTTAGGACATGATGAGTCACCTCAGCTCATGAAGTTATCATGGGGAACTGAGTCTGACCAGTGCTATGCCCTTCTCATGGCATAATTCTTCACTTCTAACCACAGTGTTTTTGTGCAGATCTTTATTTATCTGCTTGTTCCAGAAATATCTGTATTTTATAGTGGGTGAAGAATAAAAGGCTTCTTTCCTAACTGCACTTCAACACAGTATTTAGCTAGTTTTCAGATATTATTTACTTAACATAAAAACTGTAGAGGGATATCTCAGTTCGTCCTATGGAAATCTGGATTTGAACCTGAATTTGGGAAAAAGAAAAATCAAGATTTCTTAAACGAAGAAGCAACTTTTTTAAGACCAAAGAATTTTGATGTCTGTGGCCCAAAGATTTTCACAGTACTGCAAAATATGAAAGGTCACCTTATTCCCCATTTTCTTATGCTCAGTGACAGGTGTATCTTTCCTTCAGGCACTGTTGAAGTTTGTTTCTCACGTTAGAATAAGTGTAGTGAGATGGAGTTATGATACTGATTGAAACACACAGTTTCCTTTTAAGGCATCTGGGGCCTTTTCCATTGATGTCTAACACCTTATCTGCTCAGTAACATCTAACCAACATTCAGCATGCTGAATACTAAGGGAGACATGAAACAATTTTTACTATTTGCAAAAAGGTTTGGTTTTTTTGTTTATTATTTATATTAGCAGTCTTTTGATCGTCTGTAACATTTGCATGTGAAAAGTTGAAAGTACTCCAGATACCCTACTCAGCTAAGTCTGACAGCATCCCTGATGGGTAGGTTAGATATGTATCAGTATATGTATATGTAAATTACATTCCTCACCACAGAAGTGCTCTCTAGTCTTCCACACATATTTACAACACTTTTGCATGTAAAATTTATGTGCAGTCAAGATACTTTAACCATATGAGCTAATATAAACTGCCATTGCTCAATTTGTGTAGATGAGTATCCTCTTGGCATTTTAATCTATTGTTCTAGAATAATGAGATCATATAACCTGCATTTTTGAATTACTGCTATATTTATATTACAGAAACTGAGTCAAACAAATTTTTATCTTTGAAATGTAGATCTTGCCAAGGCCTGTCTTTCATTCTTC
Source organism: Campylorhamphus procurvoides (assembly GCA_013396655.1). Classification (NCBI taxonomy): domain Eukaryota; kingdom Metazoa; phylum Chordata; class Aves; order Passeriformes; family Dendrocolaptidae; genus Campylorhamphus; species Campylorhamphus procurvoides. Next base: position 35,252 of record WBMV01005842.1, on the reverse strand, counting down.
TGTCCTCAGCATATAATCTGTAAATGAAGCTGTTATTTGTTATTATTTCCTACCTCAGTCCTTCTGATGCAATAACATTTTTTTAATTTGTATTGAAAACACTTTGTAATACTATGTCTCATTGTAAGTAGATTGTATCCTTTAACCAGTCACAGTCAGGCTGAGTTAAAGTTATTTCTTGAAGGACCCTATAAACTTGCAGAATGCCTTGCTGTTGCTGGATATAATCCTGATTTATATCTTCTTGGAAAATCAAGCCACAATAGTTTAAACTGAACTGAAGCTTGTTTTACTCATGAAACACATGTTGAGTGTTCATGTGGTTCCTTTACGCTCTTTTCACTCTTGCTCGCTTACAAAGGGTTGCCCTCTCTTCTTTGGGAAGAGTTAATCCATAACTGCACTTTGACTCAGCAAAAATTACCCTGCACCACTACCTCTTAAGCATAACTTAATGGAAAAAACCTCAACCCTTCAGACCCATTAAAAATAATTATTACAGTAAACATGATTGATTACATATTAATTCATCACACTGCTTCATTTATGAAGTATTTTGTAAGTAGATTTGTGGGTGCTTATTTTTTTTCTAAACATTCTGGCCTGAATTTAGTGGGTGTGGTCTTTCATTCACTGAGGGGTTCACTTGACAAATTTGTCTGCTACTGGGTAAAGAAATTATAGTGTTAAATATTTTGGTAAATAACAACTTTACTTGAAATCTATGTATTTGGCATTCAGAAACAATCAAAGAATTGTCCATGTCTGTAAATGAAGATTGACTATATTCTCTGCTATTTTCAACACAGTATTTGTGGGCAGGGAAAAGAGTAGAGAGAGGGGAGAGGACAGAAAGTGCTGAAAGCTGATAAAAAATGAAGAATGTTGGCCAACAAATATAATTTACAGCTTATTGTACTTTCATTTCATTAAAAGAGAAATATATTTCACTGGTACACTATATGAAATACCAATTTTTATTCTAACATTACTTCAGTTTGCTTTCTGAAACCTAAACAGACTACATGATACTTGATATTTTTTGTGAATCAATTAACTCTTTGGTCACAGCAGAATGATTTAAGATAATTGCTATTTTAACCATTAAAAAATACAAGAATATTTCCAGTAAAAGCTACTTGATGTTAAATGATGTTAATAAACAGAATCATTTTCCCTGTGTGACTCACTCCATGGAATTAGCAAAATGGAAGCTACAAAATAAAAGGCTTCAAAGGAGTCAATAGAAATAAGCATAGCATCTGAAAAAAGACATGAACAGTTTTTTGAGGGAAACTCATAACTATTTTTAAGTGTCTGATCCATTTATACTATGAAGCAGGTAAAAATAATAACAGAAACAAGGGGCCTTTATTTCTCTACTTTTAAGACTGCCTAACTTGGTGTTCCTGGGTTAACTTGAGAATTTATTATTGTTTCTAAAAATTAGTATGGAAAAATGGTATGAAAATTTGTATTTTGTCTTATTTGGGCAAAACTCTTCTGCTCTTGAGAACTGAATAAAACAATTGCCTGAATATTAAAGATATTCAGTCTCTGGAAAGCTGTAGTGAAATTGAGTATACCCAAGTCTCAAATTCAGCTATGTAAAGGAATCAGTTTCTTTCAGTTTTATCTGGCTTAGATAATCTCTCAAAAAGATGATGTCTAGTTTACTTGTGGCACATCTTTTAATTTTACAGAAAGGCTTTATTCAGTAACATTACCAAAAACACGTGGAAGATTTAACTTTTTTTCTGAAGTGGCATGGCTTCATATCTTCAATTTTCTGAAGACATTTATTTTAATTGCATTACTTTTGTCTTGTTTTAATTGGTTTACTTTGGGATGGCAGATGATGGCTTGTTCACTTCATTAAAACAGAAAATTCTTATACAGGTGAAAAGAGATAACTTTAATTCTTTCCATCTGCAATGAAATGTAGATACTTATTGGATGATATTTGTATAACACTGATTACATTCTTAGTTTCAGCCACTGAGAAATGTTTTTGTTGTGTGATTTGGCATATGGACACATTTTTGATGTCAGTAGCTAAGGATTAAATCACATGCATTATCATATAGATGTAACTCTAACATTGCTGTGTCCTTTATAAGCTGTATGATACAACAGTTATTTGGTGAAATTCTAAGGTCAGTTCTATGCCTATTCGAAAAATAACACGATTTTTAGAATACTTTAAGAAAGCTATTTCAGATTATGCCACAGCATTTTATATTCCATTCTTTTCATGTGTCTCATTATACACTATTAATTGATTTATTTTCTTTACCAATTTATATGAATAGATTTTAAGGAACATGTTCTTAAACCATCAGCGTTTTTAAGATTGATTTGTTTTCTGTTGATGTCAGTACCCTCTGTTGCTCACAAACAACTTAAAGTTTTCAGTTTAACTTCCTTTATACTGGACAAAAAGTGCAGCTCAGTTTGTAATATACCTTGGAGATTCAGAACTGGGCAAACCCTTCATGGTGAAATAGACTTTCTGCTAACAGTAGAAGCATTGAGCACAGAGGCTCCTAGATCCCAGTGATAGGTGCATATGGATATTAGGGAAAAAATGTTTCAAAAGTCTGTTTTGTTTGCCTTTGTATCTGTGACAACCCCTCCCTTTGGGCTTCTACAGTATCCAGCTAAATTCTCTGTAGGTAAGAAATGTCTTCAAGGCAGTGAGTAGATTTTAGTTATCAAATGATTGATTGCAGTGTTATTTTCATTTACTGTACAATCAAATACTTGAGACATATTAACAATAGCAGGTGAACTGGTTTGAACTGCTATTTTAAGGAGAAAACTTGATTTGGTGAATGTGGACTTTAGTTGATGTTTTTTATAGTTACCAAATATTAACCAATTAAAAAATCATCTTAATTCATCAGGTTATAGAATCATAGAATGGTTTGGGTTGAAAGGGGCCTTAAAGATTCATTTATCTCCAACCTCTGCCATGAGCAAAAAATCTTCCACTAGACCGCATTATTCAGAGCCCCATCCAGTCTTGTCTAGAACACCTCCAGGGATGGGGGGTCCACAACCTCTCTGGGCAACCTGTTCCTTTGCATCACCACTAGATTCACCACTAGAATTTCTTCCTAGTACCTAATCTAAAATTTTAAGCCATCTCCCCTTGTCCTATTACTACATGCCCTTGTAAAAAGTCCCTCTCTGGCTACCTTGTAGGCCTGCTACGGGTACTGGAACGTGCTATACTGTCTTCCCAGAGCCATATCTTCTCCAGACTGAACAGCCCTGACTCTCTCAGCCTGTCGTCATAGGAGATGTGCTCCTTCCTTCTGATCAGCTTAGTGGCTCTCCTCTGAGTTTGCCACAACAGGTCAATGTGTTTCTTGTGTTAGGTTCCCAGAGCTGGATGCAATGCTCGAGGTGGGGTCTCAGCAAAGTGAAGCAAAGTGGCAGAATCTCCTCCCATGTGCAGCTGGCCTCACTGCTTTTGCTACGCCCAGGGTACAATTGGCTTTCTCGGCTGCATCATGCTGAGCTTCTCATCCACAAACACCCACCCGTAAGTCTCTCTTCCCAAGGCTGCTCTTGATCTATTCTCCAAGTCTAAGATATTATGCATTTTAGACCATTTGTGAAATATTTTTTATGGTTCTTGAATTTAAGAATGTCATCTTCCAGTGTAAATTTTTTGGATAATTCGTCTTTGAGTAAGTATAGCAATAGAAAAAGGAGAGGCATGACATCCATACTTAGCCTAAGAATTTCAGACAGAGGAACAAGCATCATGCCACATTCAGTATCTAGATACATTCAGAAATGTATGGAAACCAATGCTCAACTAAACTAAAATGTACATATTAAGGACAAAATAATGCAATTTGAATAGGTTGGATTTAATGAAATAACAATGTACAAATCATACCATCTTCCCAGAGCAGATTTATTTACTAAAAAAATACTGGTGTGAGACATAAATATATTTAGCTTTGCATTTGATTACATCCATTCATCAGCTTATTTATATTTAGGCATTTAAATAGTAACTTAGGCTTCCAATTTCAGGCACTTTATTTAATTCTTAAACTCATATAGTGGTATTTTATCCAATGTTTTTCCACTCATGGAGGATCTGAAAATTTCCAGCAACCTTCTTGAAATCTGTCACTTCCTTTTGTCTTCCCATTATAAAGTATCACTTCAGGCAACAGGTCTCATGGCATAATTGCCCTAACAATCGTGGTCTATAACTGCTATTTGGCTCCCTTGTTTTGCCTTTCCTCAATACTTTAGTTTGTAAATAGTGGGTCTGAAGCTTTACAGACATTCCAAATTAGCCATACACTTTCATTTTCTGTATTTGTCTCCTGTATGTATTCTACTATCTGAAAGTTTTTTCATCTAGCATCCATAATGTTATCTTTGTAGTGTCTTACCTTCTTGTTTCCAAAGAGGACATAAACCATACAGACATGGTGAAATGAAAATTATCACTTTGCCTATAAGTTACTTGGAGTTTTGCGTTATGAAGAAATTTACACCTGGAGGAAAAGTGGGAGACAAATTTCTTGAATACGAGGGTAGTGTCATAGAGAAAAAATGACAGATATACTCGGCTATACATCAATTTTGCAGATGCTTTCAGGCCTTCTACAATTTTTACTGGTTGTCTCAAATACTGAAAGAATGTGGTTTTCTTGTCTGGTACTTTAACACAGAAATCTTGAAATGGAGATTTGGTGATGGCTACAAATCAACAAATATCTTTTCTTTCTCTGTTACTGTTTGGACTTTTCACCTTAAGTGTTCTGGGAAAGCTCTTCAGCGTAAAAGTGCAGCAGTCACTGTGCAGTTCCCCCAGTGAGTTTTCAAGCCTTTTGAAACACTGGCATAGAAAGTGGTCTTTCTTTCTACAGATGGAATATCTGTAGTAGACTGACCTGTTCTGTGAAACTATAATAATCCTAGAAATTGCTCAGAGAAGGAGAGTACTACTGTGCTTTTGGTTTTGTATTCCTCTTTCTTGTTCAACGGTATTTGGAATATCCAGCCCACAAATACTGAATTTACCCTTTCCAGCATTAGGCTGATTTTTAGAGCAGTGAGGGATTAGTTTAGGATATTAGACATTATAGCTAGATAAAAATACAGTTACGATACTGTGTTGATTATCTATATAATAAACATTTTCAAGTTTTAAATGCTGTTATGCTTAAATCACTGAAGTATAAGTTGGTGAACTATGTGCAATGCAGTATCTTTAGCAAGAGAAGAATCTCTATACACTTTATACTCCTTACAGCCTAATAAAATTTCTTTCTATAGGATTTCATTTTGCAAAGAGATGTGGCTTGTGGTGAAGTAACTGCCACTGGGAATGCCACAGTCACAAAAAGGTATGCATGCTGAGCTGCAGCTGAGCTAATATCTGCCTATTTATGGCAACCAAGCAGGAATCAGAGATTAAGTCATAATAAGGTAGGGATTGTACCAGCTAGAAGCTCATTTGTTTGTTCCATGAAGTAAAAGAAGGATTTTAGAGAAGATGACTTACAGCATTGCTTATCCCCTGACAAACAAGTATGAATAAAAGTTTTAAGAGTTCTTTTGCATAAAACCCACTTTTTAATCATCACTTCATGCAATCCTATGAGAAGATCAGGTACTTTGGCCATTGTTTCATTTATTATACAATATATTAAAACAAAAAATTCTGATGGAAAAAAATTATATAACTTCCTAAAACAGAATACACGAACGTATCAGAATCTGCCTTTAGAAACTGTAAAAAGAAAAGATCTGATCAGAAAAGCAGAGCAATCTGGATTAAAAGTAATAAATAAATGAAGAAACAAACAAACCAATCACTAACGAAAACAAACACATGGAGTAATACCGGCAAGATTTTCAGTCTTTCTCTTTGCAACTTTCATTGATATATTTCACCTCTGCCACCTGAGCACCCCACCCCAAAAAAAAAAAAAGGGGTGGGGGCTGGTTTTCTTCTTATGTAGTACTTTTGATAAAGATTTTGATACTTGAAAAATATAAAATAAGTAATCATGACTGTGAGTTCAAGTTCACTACTTTCCTGAAAAGCCATTTGCTTTTCATATGTTCACAGGTACTTGGTATTAATCAAATGAACAGGTACAGAATGCTGGACAGGAGGAGGGACTTTGAAACTCTCATTTGTATATCAAAGTACTTATATAACGGGTTTTTTTGCCTGGTTTCTTAAAGACGTGAGGCCTACTTGATCGTATGTATCTGGTTCCCCCCTTTTTCGCCTTTGGAACCTGTTGTTCAGTTTCAACCAAATTTTTCATGGTGAAAGTTTTAAAACTTAAGTTCCTTTATAAAGCAGTGTTGGTTGGAATTATGCCTTCAGTTTCTGCTGTGCCTATGGAAAAGACTTTTGTGACCTGATGATGCAACTTCTGGCAGTGGCTGGCCCGGCAAAGTGCTTGCAGAGATTGCTGTCAGGTCAGTGCTTCTTGCCTCCTGCACCCTCAACTTGAGTTTGTGCAGGTGGGACACTGGAGAGGGGAATATATAATCTTCATGTTCTTCATGCAGCAACTTACTGTTGTAATTCATGTGTACTGTGGAAATAATACCAGTGAAATCTGTTACATACGCATTGGTGAGAAACAGTGGAATCAAAACATCATCCTGCAGACATGTTCAGGACTGCAACAGAGACAGAACAGAGTCTGCAGTAATGATAAATCCATATCTCTGATAGCTAGAGACTTTATCTCTAAACATCATATTCTGAATATTTTAAAAAGCCCCTCATATAAATCTTAAGTGCTTTAGCTGTCTCTGAAATCTTGAAGAAGAGTACACTCACAGAATGGTAGGTGAGTCCAGCTCTATTACTCTTTCACATTATCAATAACATAGGTAAGAGCAAAGATTGGGAAAGAAACTCTCAGAAAAAAAGATTATATAATATTTTTCTTACTGAAAATGTGCTCAATATTTTAACTATCAGTTACAGAGAACACAGAATGAGATAATTATAAGCATATCTAAATTTCATAAAAACCTTCTCTTCTTTCCTATTCACCGGTACTTTAAGTGCTCTAAAAATGCTGAGTGTTCAAGATGCTTCAGTTTTAGATTTCAGGAATGTAAGTTGAGGACATCAATACATTTGGAATGAGATTTGTCATAGCAACAGTGACTGCTACAGGCTTTAAGATATATCATATTTCTGATATCAAAAGAGGCTTTGACATCCTGGATAAATTTTGCACTGTCATTAGTGTTTGTTAGGGGATACTTTGAAGAAATCACAAATGAGCTTGTACATCTTGAAAAAGTAAGAAAACCTTTTCTTCTGGTATTCTTAGTCTCTTGGGGGAGCACATAGAATGAAAGAATTGTTTGGGTTGGAGGGGACCTTTAAAGGTCAGCTAGTCTAACCCACTCAGCAATGAGCAGGGACATCTTTAACTAGATCAGATTACTCAGAGTAACCCTGTTCCAGGTTGACCTTAAATGTTTCCAAAAGTAGGGTATCCACCTGGGCAACTTGTTCCGATATTTCACCACCCTCATTGAAAAAATTTCTTCTTTAGATTTAGATTGAGTCTACCCTCTTTCTGTTTAAAACCATTACCCCTTGGCCTATCACTAGAGGCTCACTAAAAGGTCTGTCTCCACCTTTCTTATAATGCTCCTCTAAGTACTGAAACACTGTAGAACAACCCCAACTCTCTCAGCCTTTCCTTCCAGTAGAGGTGTTCCATCCTTCTGATCACCTTCATGGCCTTGCTCTGAACGTACCCCGACAGGACCATGTCCTTTCTATGCTGAGGACTCTAGACCTAGACACTGTACTCTAGATGGGGTCTCAGCAGAGCACAGCAGAGGGGCAGAATCACTTCCCTTGATCTGCTCCTCTGGCCATTCTGCTTTTGGTGCAGCCCAGAAGATGTTTGTCTTTCTGGGCTGCAAGTGCATGTGGCCAGCATATGTCCAGCCTCTCATCCACTAGCACCTCCACATCCTTCTTGGCAGGGATACTCTCAATCTCTTCATCCCCCAGCCTGTATTGATGTAGGTTGTTGTCTCAGATTCAGTGCCTTGCACCTGGGCTTGTTGAACCTTATTAAATTCACATGGATTCACTTCTTGAGCTTGTTGTCATACCTCTGGACAACATTCCTTCCCTCAGGCCTATCAACCACACCATTCAGCTTGGTGTCATCTTCAAACTTGCTGAGGGTGCATTTGATCCCACTGTTTATGTCATTGATGAAGATAATAAACAGTATTGGTCCCAGTATGGACCCCTGAGGGTGACCAGTCATCATTGATCTCCATCCAGACATTAAGTTATTGCTCACTATCCTCTGGATGAGACCATCCAGTCAATTCCTCAGCCACTGAACAATCCATCCGTATCTCTCCAATTTAGAGAGAAGGATGTTGTGGGGGATCGTGCCAAAGACTTTACAGAAGTCCAGATAAATGACATCCTTAGTTCTTTCCTTCTCCACAGATGTAGTTGCTCCATCATAGAAAGACACTGGGTTGTTCAGGCAGAACTTGTCCTTGGTGAAGCTGTGCTGGCTGTCTGGAATCACCTACTGGTCCTTCAAGAGCACAGGTTCTAGGAGGATCTGTTCCATGATCTTCCCAGGAACAGAGGTGAGACTGACAGATCAGTAGTTCCCAGAGTCTTCCTTTCACCCTTTTCAAAAATAGGTACAATGTTTCTCTCTTTTCCAGTCACCAGGGACTTAACCGAATGGCATGACATTTGGGTAGCTAGAATCGAGGATTTTTATGTGAGACTTTTATGAATTGGTGCCATTTCCTTTCGAGGAAAAACAATATATTTTATCACTGAATTATTTTTCTTTGCATTAGAAGTAAGGTCAGGGAAATAAAGAAGGGCTCTTCCAACTTGGCATGCCCTGTGATTCTGTGAAATGGTGTACCAATGTGTTCAGGGATATATATTCTTACTGTACACAGATTTTGAACTCTTGAACATCAGAATTCCTCATGCACTATGAATTTGAATGGCAAATATCAGGTAATTTTTATATTCTAAATATGTATCTGCAGTGATGGAAGGTTTTCCTAAACTACCCCCACCCCCCAAAAAAATTTAAGAAAAGTTACTTTTGATAAACATGTGCTTGAAATGGTAAAAGAAATGTCTTGCCTGTGTATTATTTATTGTTGCAGAGTTATAAGGGCGAGTTTAGCCAACATTGCTAGGCAAATTTAGTTACAGTTCTATTGGATTTTCTAATACTTCTCTGTTAGGGCTGCGTTGGCAAAATTGAAGAAATCAATGGGATTTAATTGGCCACTGGAACAGCCTTTGAATAGCATATTGGAAAAATGCATGGAAGTAATTGACTGTTGTATGTTAAAAATAGCTGTGAAAAGGTTTGTATGATCTGGAGCCTGTGTCAACAGGACAACTAGGCAGTGTCACCCAGAATTGGGAGGTTTTTGTTTTTTGTTGTTGTTGTTTTTGTTTTGTTTGTTTTGGGATTTTTGTTGTTCTTATTTAAATTTTGTTTTGGTTGGTTTTTTTTTAATTTTGAACTGCTAAATTTTATTTATGTAATATTTATTTATGTAATGACTAGGCAATATTATTTATAATTTCTGAGAGCTAAACTTTGAGAGTAAAAGGGATCTACTAGAATTTCTGTAGTGATGTAACCAGTATATTTCAAATAGTTACTCTATTTTATCCATAATAGAAGTAATATGTAAAATGTGTAAACTTCAGATATATATTAAATTACATTTGATACCCATTTAGATTCTTTTCCTACTTTAGCTATAAATATTGTTCTTTTAGAATCATTTTAGAATTATTTTAGAATCATTTATTTACCTGTCCACAAGTAAATTACTGCAGACTAGTGATCAACTACTTTTCTTAAAGTTATTAAAACAAGGAGACAAAGTTGATTATTCATCTAATAATAGATCCAGAAAGAAAATTCAGAAAGCCATTTAAACCTTTTTAAATGTGATTTATAACAGTAGAAAACTTTTGCGCCAATGCATTCTTTGAAAGTACAATTGCAGGCAATACCAATAGCATTTTTAACTTAAAATGCATGAATAGCCTCAGCGTGTGAAAAGGTGGTCCACAGGAGAAAGTAGTTCTATGCTGGAGCAGTGTGCCAAGCTCAAATGGGAGTTTAAGGTTTTGATGATATACTCACTCTCCAAAAATAACAACAAGGATGCACTGAGTTTGTTTTCTTCCATTCCAGAGACCTGTGGAATGCCCTTGAATACTAGGCCACATATTAATAATCTTAGATGTCTTTATTTTTGTCCTTTTTTTGCTGAGCCATTGCATTTTACATAGAATGCTCCCACTGTAGTTCTATATCAAGGTGAATACAGCAATCAGCAAACAACAGAAGCAATTTAATGTAGATCCTATTGTCTCATGGTAGAGCTGTTTAATAAATTATGATGCCCCTAGCAGCAGCTTCTTATCTCAACAGGTTTTTAATCTTAGTGAGAAAAACAGATTAAAAATAATTTATGAATAATCCAAATTGATTTTCAAGGGCTTTTTTTATTAGATAATGGAATAAAAAATCTATTTACTTCAGCAGTATTATTTGCAAACACTTTTTTCCTTTTTCTTGTTAGATTATTTTATAATCTTGTAATACACAGGGCTCCTACCTTATTTGGATCAAAAAAACCTAGCACAACCAGGCACAATTTCTTTCTATAATTGAACATAATAATAACTTTCCATTTCACTGTGCTTTGTAATTCAAGTATTTTCAACCTGAGATGGTATGAAATATGTCTTTAAAATAGTCCTAATATAATGATCTATTAAATAAAATGCAAAGTATACAGTGTGCTTATTTTGTATGCATCACCTGTTTAATAATTCTATTATTTCTGCTGAAGATTTTCTGTGTACTGTATGGCCAGAAAAAATGCATACTTTTCTGTAATTTCTGAATTCTAATGTTTTCAAATAATCTTAGTAACTGAAAGAAATATAGTAGGGTTTTTTTGTTTTGTTTTTTGCTCATATGACAAAGGTACTACCAGCTTGAATATCTTTCATTGACAGCCTAATTTTCTCTTATATTATTCATGAATTGAGTGACATTTTATACCACGTTAGTTCCTTTGTGCATATTATATCAGGAGAATAATGTAATATCTGAAATATAGTGACAGACAAACTATGTTTTTTTCTCTCATTCAATTATATAAATAGTTTTTGTTTTGATTTAACTTGTGTACTGGGCAATACCTTACATTGTTTTTGCTTTTTCTCACTAGAGACAGAAGATAGATTGATGTTTTAAAAGATGTTTATTCAACCACTTCCAGATAATGTTTCAAGTACGTCAAATGTGTCATATTTAAGAATGTTTTCTCCTTTGTTATTTCTTTAGTAATGTTTGACACATTTGTTGCTTATTTGTGTCACATTTCAATTTTCCCAGTTATTTTCAGTACTTTTATGGTGATATTGCCAGTTACTTTTATTTCCAGTGATATATCTTTTCTTGGTACCTCTGATATACTTTTTCTTGCTGCACATCTTGATGCAAGCATTACAGAACACTAGTACTAATAACATATACAATTGAAAACATTATGGCTGTTGCTGGAACCTAATAGAGTTTTCTCTATATAATTTTTTAAGGGTAGTAGATTCTTGAGAAATCCTTCTGGAAATTATATGCTAGCAAATATATCAGCTTATTTTCTGGCGGGGGTTCCCCCCCACCTCTTACTCCCCCAATCAAGATGTTTCTTCAGTAGAAGTTTCAGAGTATTTATTTCCTGATTTCTTTTTTTTTCCCTCACGTACCCTACTTCTGTGTATAGAGTTTGACTATAAATATCAAAAAAATTCTAATGAATTGCATTCTCATTGGTAAGCTTTTAGAACCCAGTAGGGGTTTTTAGCACCGTATGTGATTAATAGGTCAGTTCTGAGTTCTCTGAGTACTATTTCAGTGCCTCATAATCCAGCTCTAGCTGTAGCTGTAGCTAATTTCATTGAGACGTCAGCAGCTATTATTCTCGCTAACACTACTGGTATCACTCTTAAGGACCCATGTGACTGCTCTTCTCTTCTTTCCCTAATGATATCTTTAACTTTGCAACACATCAGACACCTGTTTCAACATTATTAGACTTCATTTCTACTGTGTCACCATTTAGTCCCTTTACTTTGACATTCACATCTTATTAACAAGAGAATCAGGCAGATTTTTTGGACTAATTTTTCGATGAAAAGGGCCTGTGTTCTCATCACAGTTGGGCAGGAATAAACAAAAACTCAAGCCAAAGTATCCTTGATCACGTTAACTACAGAATCATCTTAGGGATCTACAAACAGGATAGCATTGCAATAAGAAATGTAATGATAATTAAAGTCTTTCATAGCGCAGTATTTTGCTTTCCAGTAGCCACAAATCTGTTTGACTGAATATTAAATAGAATTCTAATTTGAAGGGGCTAAAAGATAATGGGTACAGTGGAAACCAAAAAACTCAGGATAGTTTTAGGGGAAAGCTTCACTAGGTTATGATAATAATTAGATGGGACGATGATGCTCTAGATATTCTTTAGAAGTAGCAAATGTAGGTAATTGGAAAATTGTGCCAGTGTTAAAAAATCAATTTGCAGAAGCACTACAAAAATAGTTGCTGTCTCTGATAGATTTCTGTTAAGACAAATTTTCTCAAAAGGTATATGACAAATTACTGTAATTATAGGAGCAAAGCGCCCTGCATACTTGATTTTATTTTTATTCTATATAAAGTATTTTTTGACAGTCTAAAAAGCTCTTTCATTTCTAGTGGCAGCAATGAAAACCTTTGTCAAGGTTCTCAAATGGCCTACTTAAGTGTCATTGAAAATTGTGAAGTAATCAGTGCATTGATATTTTTAATGCTTGATTCTACAGAACCAAGATTTCACACTGAGATTTTTTTGAAGGAGTTTTGTCTTATAAATATAAAATTATTAAACATCATGTAGTGTTAGTGTCTCCCTTTGCCTTCCCCCTTCTTTTTCTCTAGCCATTGCTTACAGGGTTCAAATCAATGTTTAGATCTCTTTGATATTTAGTTTTTCTCTCTTTAAGGGGATATATATTGCCACTGAAATAGGCAGCCATTCCTTATCCTCAGTCTACCCATGCTCATGGCCTTCCAACCACTTGCATTACTGAACACAGAACAACATACTGAGGTAGGTTGAGAAAAATTAAAAAGAATGGGCTTTGGCTTTCCTGTGTTTGCCTACAATCTATATTTTATCTTTATTAATATGCATTTAAGAAAACACAATGTTTTTACAATATTAGCCTCTTTTTTCCCAGTTATGTGAAGTGGGGTTCTCTCATTTTTTCCATCATTGCAATTTCTTTCTTATCTAAATCCTAATCTAATGGAATTAACATGTTTGAATGAAAAAATCTCTGTTAAAAAGTGACTATTTAAAATAACCACAATCCCTGTCTCACAAAATTCAGCCTTACCTTTGCTTAGTAAAAAATTCAGGCTTGTTTTGGTTTTTGTTTGGTTTTAAATAAACCATAATAAAAAAATCACTTGCTGGTACAAGAAATTGATTTTTGGAACCAGTGAAATAATCAATTTCTAATTTCAGAAAATATGGTCATGAATCAAAGAGAGCTGAGCTTGTTAAATATGTGTCAAAGTCAAGGCATTAATGTGTATGTGCCCAGCTCCAGGTCATGAATTTGAAAATTGTGTCTGGATACCTTTTTATTTGATGTGATAGTCCAGAATTATTATAATTTTAGTTGTCCCCCAAAATAGTAAGCTGATTGTTTGTAGATTTTTCAATGTTAAAACAAATTCCCAAGGATAAACACCTTGCGTTTTAGGAATAAGAAACAAAAGATGCTGTATCAAAGAGCTTATTTTATGGTGGTAAACAGGACACTTGAGTACCATTAGTGTTTCTGCCTGGAAGTAGCCCTCTCCTGGATATGAGGAATAGCATATTGACTGAGTTTCTGTGTTCTAAGGGATTCTCTAAAGTCTTTAGCAGTTATGCTGTGGCAAGGGAAAAACACAAGTCACCCCACAGCCCAGTATTCAGGTCAATCAGCCGTGTGCAGTGGAAGACCTGAGGCTCACACTCATCACAGCCACAGTGTGCTTATTACTCATGATAATGTCCTCAGTAAAAAGATGGTAGTTCTTGGAGGTCAAACTCTTTTCTGTTTACTAACATTATGAATACTTTTGAAACTATGCTTTTACAATATATTAACTGTCTTGATATGTTGTTAACAATATCCATTGAAAATATAGAGCTAATGTCGGTGAGTCTCTGATGCCAATCTGAAACTTTTAGATTGTTTCCCTGTGAATTGGTGTTTCACCAGAGTTCTTAAAGTACATTGTTTCCTTCTTTTCAGAACTGATTATTAATCTTATAGATTAAATATTAATAATTTTATCGTAAGGAGCCCTTTTTGTTGAGCCTGCCCTGCACGTGAATCACACAAATTAAATATTTAAATAAATATATAAATTAGATGCTAGCCTCTGTTTTCATACCCTACGTATTCTTCATAAAACTATATATCCAGTGTCACTCTGTGGCTAAAGTGTTTTTCAATCTTTTTTACAAATCTTAGAGTCTTATGCCAATTAAAACATTTGAATTTTCACTAAATCTCATCTATTAATATTATTTTAAAAGTTATCATTTTATGTTTCACCTAGAATTCTTTTTGAATGCAGATTTTTAAAGATGAGAATCAGTAGATAAAGTCCTTGGAATCCTCCAAGGTTATATTTTAATTTAGGACACATGCCAGGTAGTAAACCAAGGTTTTTTATGGATCAGAATACAGTTTGAGGATGTAATCAAGTGTGAATCGGTAGGTTATCAATTGATGCTGATCATTAAAAATGGTTAACTGTAGTATTTTTAGGTAGTATTTTTAAAGAGACAAAATTTTTTTGCTTAATTTTGATGAACAAATTTTTATTCTCTCTTAGAAATAAGAAACAGTTAAAAGAAAAATTGCCCACAGATGGGCTGGGTTGAAATACCTCATTTTTCAATGGTACTCTTAGGAAAGCTGAAATTGCTTTGGGAGCCTAGGTGAGAAGATCTGGCTGGATTTTTTTTGTTTTCTTTTTCCCCTGAGAAAATGATATAGATCTTTTTCTTGAGAACTAGATAGCAAGAATACTTCTGCATCCAGCTCAACCAGAAAAGGTAATATTTGATGTTGCTAAAACTTGAGAAAGAAGGACTGATGCAGTTTTGATTTTTATTGTGATTTCTTTTTGGTTTCTTAAAATTTTTAGAAAAACAGAGAAACTTTTAGAGAGAACAAATCCCATACTTCATTTGTCATTGCAAGGGCTGCATATCTATCGCTTTGTATGGATATGCAATGGAACAGTGTCTTTCTCAACCAAATTTTGATAACTACTACTAAGAAATTACATTAGTTTTTCTTCAGACTGATTCTTTCCACTGTGAAGGACCTTTCTGCATCATGTTTTCTTCAACATTACAAGTTCACTTTCAAGCAATAAAAATACATTAATATAAAATTTGAGGGGTAATGTAAAATTTTGAGAAGGCCTATAAATATCAAAGGTATCAATATGTTCCCTACGTGCTAAAGGGCACAGTTTCATCTACCATGGTCTTCTCTCACTGCTGATCTATTGTACCACTAACTTGGGCACAGGAGTTATTCAAAATGTGATTTCTGAAAGGATCAAAAATACTCCTCTATGCAATACTTGAAATTTTCACATTACCATGCTCCATTAAACTTCCTGTTTGTTTCTCAGTCATCAGAACACTACAACCATATCTGATTATAAGTTTATTTCATGGAACCATTAAGGTCAGAAAAGATCTCCAAATTAAGTCCAACCCTTGCTTTAGCTGTGTCTATTTCATTATTGGAAAAAATATAACAATAAATTTTCAAAGCATATAAAATAAACATGAAAAAATCCCCTCATATTTGCAAGTGTATCTTTGAAAAAAAATCACATACCCTTGTGCAGTTTTAATGATTAAACTTCAAAAAACTTCTTTCATATCAAACCTTTACAGGAAAGAGGAAATGGTGAAATGTCTGTAATATCAACTTTGTATCCTAACTTTGATGCTTTTTATAGCAGAGAATACTACCACTATATGTAATATGACATTTGGAGATACAAGTAGAGCTTTATAGGATGGCTTACAAGAAGGAGCATGTGTCAGAGGTTAATGAACAAATAGAGATCTTTCTCATACTGAAAGACACAGCTTTGTTCAATCCTGTCTTCTTCTTGGCATCCTGCTTGATATGCTTGATGCTGGTTCTTGGATAAGATTCTGTTGCACAGATCACATCAGATCCAGATTTGAAAAGCATCACAAAAGGTTATAGGCCGCCAAAGTGTTTCTGAGAGAGTTCATGTGGGAAAATTATAGATATATGTAAAGTTTGAATGTCCCCCAATTCTTCCCTGAGGACACTGGCATTTAGGTTAGAAGCTGCCTTTTATCTTCATAACTCCATCTCTGGCAAAGGCATATTTAGTTTCTAGGTAAACTACAGGAATTTCACCTATTTTTTTTTTTGGTCTTGAAAATAACAGAATGTGTACCTTTCTCAAGTTGCCTTTTGGGAGGAAAAAGTAAAATAAAAAGTAACATGCAACATTCCTTTCCCAGAAGCCAGAAGATAGTTTTCACTTAAGAAATCTGGATCAGCAGTTCTAAGGTTCTTACTGTCATTTTGTTTAATAATGACTCAGTTGTATAAAGAACACTGTTCTACAGAGAAATCAGGACCTATCCTATCTTTAATATATTTTTTTATTTGCATGAATAGGTCATTATTCAAAGCATTTCTTACATAAAAGAGGTTATTTTCTGTTTATCTTCTTATTTATTGATTTTATTTCTGCATTTTCCAGAATACTTAGTTTTAACAGTAAATTATTGATTTAATATTGTGTTTTCTCTGAGAACATCAAAGTGTATTTTGGAAAGGTAATTACTAACATTCCTTTCTGTTTACAAAATTTACACCAGTATAAATGGAAAGTCAAAAAGCACTTTCTCCTATAATTTTTGGTTTTAAGAACTGTTTGACTTGTTCCTTACTATTGCAGTTTGTTATTGCAGTAAAGATTATGATCAAGATTAAGATTTTTTTTATATTATGTATTGTTAGAATTTGTAGTAAGAAGTAACCTCTTCCTCAAAGAGTTTAGTCCAAATGCAGTGGCAGGGGTAGTGTGGAATGGAAAGGTAGAGAGAAATGCATGCCAGGAGCAAAATGTTGGTGGGGTCCTGAAGGTTAACTTCTGCTTTCTAATTCTTTAAATCATGCAAACTGTCTTCTTGTCCAGATAAAATTATTTTAGGTCTTATGGTCAAACTATATTGTGTAAGTGTACCAGTACTATAGGAGTGGATGTAATGGGGGAAACCAATGGTACTTCTAGGCTGGTATTATGGCTGTAGGCAGATGCTCACAGGACAAAACACAATATGATACTTCCCACAACTACTCTCCCAGCCTCCAATTATTTTCAGCGCATGTATTTCCCAAACTTTTGTTCAGTATCCTCTGGAATCTTTTGGTCTTCAGCATCCATTGGCAGGAAATCAAGTAGTAACAGCCTGCTGAATGGAGAATATCTTCCTTTTTCACATGGAACATGGATCTTACCAGGTTACATTATGTCAAAGCATATTTTTGTGTGAACTGTTTACTCACTGAAATTTAGATTTATGAAACTTCTTTAGGGAATAAATCTGAGGTGTTCAAAAAGTGTAGTGATGGGGGTTGTGAAAATAACCAATCACACTCTCATGAGTTTGTTATGAACATGCAAATGGAGTAGTAGCAAAGAGGCTTTTTAACAGACTCCCCATTTCCTCCTATTGAAGGTTACAGAATGTACTAAGGCATGATTTCACATGCAGCTGTTAGAATGAATTTAGCATCATGTATAAGTCACCTTTGTAGCAAAGAGCAAAGCTGTGGTTTATGAGCTTACATGAAAACAAATGTCATCATGTTAAAAACAAGAAGGTTTGAAGGACAAAAAAGTTAGGAAATGTTGCAGTTTTGGTAATTTGCACCATATGGTGATGGCAAAGTTGGCATTGCTATGTGCGCGAGTTGTTCCAAATGCACAAAGTCATACCACAGCTTCAACAGAACACCTTATCCCTTCACTACCACGGCAGTTGCCCAATATTTCTTGCTCAATAGAGAACCCAGAATTTCTCTCTCAACATAAACTATTTAAAAAATGGACCAGATTTGAAAAAGCCTATTTCTTCATGAGATTTTCTTAATTCTTCCCATTGTAGAAGCTGCATGCCTTACAAAGATTAAAAACTGGGCTGTAACAGCACTGACAAAATATTAGATCTGTTCTACAGATGGGGATTTTGAGTGTGAAGAAATGTCTGCTAATGTGGAGTAATCTACAGTATTCAAAAATTAATTATCCAGCATTTCTAGTGCTTTAATAGCACAAAATGTAATAAAATACTCTTTAAATCCAAGTTTTTTGCAGTTGGCAATAATCTGTTTCTATTAATCTATCTTCAAAATTCAGAGCTAAGCACTGTCAAAATTGAAGAAGTTACTGAAAAACATTTTTGAAGGGTGTGTATGTGAATGAAGTTAGGTATCCCAATACTGAACAGGAGTTCAGAATCTCATTCTACAAAACTATTATGTCAGCAGTGAACAACCTTGTGATTTATACACATCATGAAAGATTTCTGATTGGGTGAAAAAAATTAGGCAAATTTATAAACAACTAAAATTAGTATCTTAAAAGAAATCAGGAAATGCTAACTATCAACAATGTTATCATCTTCTCAAAAGAACTTCCTTTGAACTGTAAATGTAGATTAGTAGTAGATTCTGTCCCTCCCATATGTGAATAATTTGCACAAGAAAGTAATATTTTATGCACTTTTTCTTAAATGAAATTAGATAATGACCATCCAGTTAAGCCTTAAATACATCTTTGTCTCCTAAGAAAACTGTTTTGCTTTTCCAAGGATTTACTTTCCTGGACCATTACCTGATAAATAGCAACTTGTTTCAGTAATGCTTAATGACGCAGGACCCATCTGGCATAATATCAGGATGTGCAGCTGGCTATTAATTACTGAAAACTCCTCAACAACTCAAATGAAACCATCCACCAAAGATCTGATTGAGCAGATCCTTTTTTCTTCCTTATTCTATAGTGTCAACCACAACAAAAGTAAATAATTCATATTTAGTAAGTTAGTCATGGATACTAAAATTTCCAACAACATGAATGTTGATTGTACTAATCATTTCTATTCTTCTCTTGTATTGATTTTTACTCTTGAGACAATGTAGTAGTTTCACTTTTGAATTTTCCTTGAAACATTATGGGAAGAAGTAGCTTCTATCTTTTTCTTCTTTCCCCCCCCCAAGGGTTTGCAGTGTGACAAACAATGCATGAAGTTTTGCACGATGTTGGATTTAGCATTTTCACATATGCTTGGTAGAGGTGAGGCTGCTGCAGCACTGTGTTGTCACGTCCACTCTGTGTGTAGCATGAGCCTTCCCAATAGGCACACATATGTGTGCAGCACTGATAATAAATATTCATGGTCATAGCCACACATACTAACACAGATAGAAGCACTTGACATTCAAGTCCAACTCAAACAGATCAGATAGTCTGTGACCTCTTTTCCTTGCTGGCTGATCAAGATGAAGGTCCATTAGTGGGACACACACGTGTTGACAGTCCATCCAGGAGCTGGACTTATCTAATGTTCCAGTGGTTCCATGTTCAGCAGCTGTTCCCTGGTTTCCTCATTTGTGTGAGTGTGCACATGTGCACACAGACACAGACACACACATACGCAGTTTGAATCTTTCCACAACCAGGCTTAGAGACCCAGCCCAACTTGTAGCTGGCCCTGCTATCTCCCACTCAGACACTAGCACATGCAGGGTTCCTCTTGGTCAACCTCCAGCCCCATAACCTTGATCCTCTGGTAGCTGCCACCTACAGATGCTTCGCTTCCAGCACATGGCCCCCAGGCCACTCAGACTACTCACCAGTTAGCTTGGTTAGCTGGTAAGTAACTCACCAGTTACTCACCTTGTTGCTCATTGGTGACCAACAAGGACTTTGTCTGGTTGAGAGCTCCACAGACACAATTACAAATTTTCTGGCCTTTGTTGCTTTGACACAGAATAGAGAGCCCTTTGCCTGAAAGAAAATAAGATGTGCAGTGTAATAAGAGAACAGTACAAACTATGGGAATGTGGCATAGTCTTACAAGGGAGCTGACCACCTTCTTTTGATCCCTTATCTCTCTATTTTTCTGTAGTTTCTCCCCTGCAAGCCACCTTGGTCTGCCCATTTCCCCACTTTTATTTCCTCCCCTGTACATCCTGTGCTAAGTCTCTCCCAAACCTGAAGTGCTCTTCCCTGGCACGTCATAACTTGTCCCATGCACCCTGGCAGTACCCCTTCAGTCTGTAAGGTGATATCAGTTCACCATGGTGGATGTCATTTCCAGCCCATGGGGCTGAAGGTTCCCAGGGAGGACCCAAGAGGGGACTTCCTTTCTCTGACTGGGCTACTGTAGCACTGCCTCTGCCATTGTGCCTCTGTGCTCCTCTGTATCTGTGAATGTGTATAGAGCTTAATTACTTACTTGCATAGTTCTACTCTTACTCTGAAAATGTTGGCACTTTGAGCACTATTTTTTTTTTTTGTTTTATATACGCTAAGAAGGGTATAACCTCACTGTGATAAATCTTCTTAAAAGCATATATATCTCAAGAAAAACATGAAAAATACATGAAAAAGCCTTTGAAAAAAAACCCCAAAAACCATGTTCTGCAAAAATAAAAATACTTTGTAGAAAAACGCAGCAGTAAGTAACTGAAGGATTATCTCTCAACTGTAATTGGAAATTACTAGTAAGAAAATGGTCTCGCAAGCTAGGAAATGGGAAGAGAACTGAAAAATAGTTCTTTGTGCTGAGATTTCACTAAATAGTTTTAGTAAGCATTTTATTGAAGTGTATTGGATGTTTTACAAGCTGTTGTGGCTGTATTATTGCTCATCTCGTAAAAAAGGGGGCAAATATCTTTCAGCCTTTGACAGCACCACTGAACTGACATCAACAAAGAGCTTGTCAAGGCAAATAGCCTCTGCAGACTTGCTTCAGACCTGTACATTTTGTAATAAATTTTTATACACTTCTACAGGTCAGACATCCAAGGAATGCTAGAGGCTAAATGTGGTCTGACTTCACCAATTATTTAGCTGCTGAAACAAGCTGTCCTAAATAAATAACTGAGCCTGGGAATTTGAAAAATGAGTACACTGTGGCTGGAGTTGAAGGCTTGGCAGAAGTATTTGTGCAGGGGGTTAGCATCACAGGCAGGTAATTGGTTCACAAAGCAGTATTTTTTCTGACTTCAGAGAGGGAGGAAGTCTCCTTCTGTACATTCTTCTGAAGATTTTACAATTTGCCATGCCTTGACATTGTAAATTTTAGAAGGAAATGTACACATGAAAAGTCTAATGATAATTCTAGCCAAATACTGGTTTTAATGTATTTATTTGTTATTTATTTTTGTTGTAAAAATTATATGAGATTGTGTACTCCATTTCCAAGAGAAGTTGGAAAGAACAAGTTAGTGGTAAACCATATGCTTAATTTATACAGACTGTGTAGTTACTTTGTTTTCTGTGTTCCCTTTTCAGAGCTTTTCTTTTCATTTTTTTTTCTGCAAGTGGTGAAAACTTTAGCAGTGAAGGAGCTAACAAAAGAGGAACTTCTATAATTAATTCTGTATTACATAGTGATGTCTTCATTTTGTGTGAAAAGACTACAGACATTCAGCTAGCCTCACTAACTATAATTAATAATATTTCAGCCTTGAAGGATCAAAAATTAAATCAAAAAATATATCCAAAGTTTGTCTATAACACTACAAGATTTAAAAAAAAACAAACCCAAAATCCTTGTATTTGCTGTTTGGTTGATGCTTGAGGCTTCTCAGTAGTGCAGATGAAATTTGTCATTCCAGAACAAAAACTGTAATATGTTCCAGCTGGTGAGTGGAGCTGCGTGCCCTAGAATGATGAAATTGCTTCCCTGGCTACTGCCCCCAAGGAGCTGGGAGTAATAAATTTGCTGTTTAAAAGGGTCACCATTCCACTGTCATAAGAGTGGATGCAGCCTTCTGAGCCTTCTGTGTGACTGTGTGAGGAAGAGAAGGAGAGATACTATTCAAGGACCCTCTGCTTCCTTGAGCAGCTTGTCCTCTTTCTTTACAGCCTTGAAAACTCCCTCACCACCCTGGATCCCTGCTATTACTCATGGTGACCTGCTAAAATGGGCAACCACAGACATGAAACAGGCTCAGCATTGCATTGCATTTTCAAGTTTTCCCTAGAAGCTGGAGTTGGACTGTGAAACTAAGAGCTGAGATACTTGCACAGTTGTTTTCATAGAAGTTTTAGAAAGAAATTCAAGGTCAAGACTGGGTAGTGATATGATGGAGAATGAAATTCTACCAAACTTTGCAGGAATTCTGCAGTCCTGTAGAAAAACGTGCTGATTAATGTTGCTGTCTGTGTTGTATGAAGCTTCAAGGTAACAGTAAATATGCATATTTGCACATCTGATCTGTTCATTAGGAAACTGAAACTACAGCTGAGAAGGTACTTTCTGTTGAAATCTTTGTATTTGTCTATCCACTATTCACAAATGAATAGTAGATATTTTTAAACATTGAAAGGATTAATTTTAAAAGTAAGTTACATCTGAAACTCAACACGAGCAACAATTTAGGTATTCAACAGTAAATGGAAAAGCTGCAAAGTATTGTCAAGTAGGAGACAAGCTTGGTGAATAGAAATAAAAACACTGAATGGGAACACAAACATTTATAAAGGTAATTATCTTAATTGTTCCCGCAGAACTTCATTATATCCATACAATTTTTCTGGAGAAAATGGCATTTTCTGCATTAAAAAAATTCAGAAACAATATTAAAAGTCATAAATTTTGTGAATTATATAGACTAATTGCATTAATTTTGAAATTCTGTCTCTAAAACTAGAAAAAAAATAGAAATAAGATGCCCACTTTGAAAAGTTACTTTGGTAACAGGAAAAGTATGCTTATGAAAAAATCCTGAAATTCAGATATTGGAAGAGAAATGAGACATTCTTCAGATTGTAGCAGCAATTAATTATAGAGTGTGCTTTAATGAAAAGTTTTTTAAAATAAGACAAGAAATAGTCTTTTTCTTTTTCATTAATTAAATAAGAAAATCCCAGAAAGTGATAATTTCTGTTTTTAAAACACTCTGATTAGATGACTTTTTTTTTTTGCATGGAAGTCACCTTTACACTGGAAAAGAGAATAACTGACATGGAGGCAATTACCTAATAGTCCAAGAATGCGAGGTTTTGAAATGACAGCTGCAAAATGTACTAAAAAGCATCTGCTGCGCTGTTGCCTGAAAAGACCTCTTTTAGATTTTCATAGAGTTTGTGTAGAAATGTTTCTCCTTACTTGGGAACAGCTGAAATTTCAAGGCAGCCCAGAAAAGAAATTTGAACTACATTAGTGATTTTTTTGTAGTTAGTGTACTATACAACTCTGAAGTTCACTTCTCTGTCTTCTGCTTTGACTCAGAAGCTTGATAATTCTTATGCTTTCAACTATATATATGGTGGAATAGCACACAGTTAATTACATTCTATAGGAAAATGACTTAGCAATTTCAAATTATGATTTTATACTAATAAATAATGTCTTAAATCGTTCAAAGATCTGAGGTAAAATCTTAGATCCTGCTGAGTCCAATGACAACTTTCTTATTGGCATCTTTGAGTTGAGGATTTTAAAAAATGTTTGAGTTAAATATTTAGAGGTACAAAGAGCTATTAAAAATATTCTGTACTTTTAACCCTTTAGTAACATGCTTAAATAGGTCAGACTGGTGATTTTCTACACAGCCCAAATATATGGCACATAGGCAAACAATCATTTCACAGAGCAAGTCCTATATTTTGCCATAGTCTATTTAGCAGGACTAGATTTTCCTGCTTTTTTGTCTGTCTGAAGAACATTATGCAGACTGCAGAGCAAGTGTCTCTTTCTTTTGTTTTTGTGGCACCTTTTATAATGTTGAGAATTCCATCCTAATCCTGCATCCTACTGCTCTGCTTGAAAACTGGCCAGACTTTATACAGGATGCAGGAACATTTCCTGAATGCCAAGGAAAACTACACGCAGGATGTATGCTTGGATTCTCTACACCTTTTGTAGTCCTAGAATGAGTAAGTTGGTGCCAGGGAGATTTCCTCATATTGCTCTGTCTGACAGATTTTATTTTTAAATTAATTTGTATTTCTTTTTAAATTAGCTGGAAAGGTTTTTGGAATGGATCTACTCTCGTTCTCTGTACTTGTATTTTACCAGCAAAATTTTAAGTTTAAACAACTTGGTTGGAGTTTTCTTCAGATTCTGCTATCTTTTGAAAAATAATGAATTTTATATAAATTTGACATATTAATCTAATTTATGCTATGTGGTGTAGGATTCTACTGAGATAATAAAGAATTATATGTAATTTAATCTAGATTTGAAACCATATATTTGGGAGGGAAAAATAGAAAAAAAAACAGGAAAAAAGTCTGATATTGTGATTTAGTAAGTCATGTAAGCAAGTTTCAATTTAAATACAATCATTCACCTCTTTGTTATGACACTTTCCAGCTCCATTACTTTTTAAACTGCCTTCATCTCATAGTTTGAACAGAATTTCTTTGATAATTTCTTCAACTAGAATTGAAAAGGTCAATGAATATTTTTAAATAATTCTTCAGTTCACTATTTCTGCATAAAAAGAGGAAATGAAAGTATGTTCCTCTTATATTCCTGTTTTCTATGTATAGTGGAGTCTGTCACATCTATATGTTCCTTCTCTATATGACAGTTGAGTCGTATAGACTCAATTTGAATCATTAATTTTGAAGAGATATTCACACAATAATAGTTTACACAATTGGCATCTTATCCTCTTTGGAAAATTTAGGCCAAATTTAAAATTATCACCTGGTCATTTAGTAAATATTGCCAAAACACTATCACAAAAATATGCAATAAAGGAGAAAATGAGAGTAGCAAAAGGACATGTCTCTTCATATTCTACATCATAGACTGCTAAGACACATAGGATGTCTGCACCTTTTTCTCAGCATAATTTATTCTGGCCAAAGTGCTGTGCAGAACTGTTTAAGTGCCTCGTGCCTATTGATTTTGATCCAGGAAGTTATGTACCTAAACTGCAGGGGAGAATCAAGATCTCCAGTGCCTTGCTCGGCAGTCAGTATTTTAATTTTCCATGAGAACAGTCTGAAGAGAGTCCAAAAAAAGATATTAGTTTTCAGAAGCAATCAAATGGAAATGAAAAATTAATATACCTATCTGCTTCTCTTTTTTTTTTTCCCTCTATACTATGACTGCTGAATGTCAACCCCAAGCCTATTAAAGCTCAATAAAGTAACTAATCTGCTGTATTGATAAATCTTTCACAGGTGCTTAGATAGGTCTTTATGCAACTCGTGGTACCACAACATACGGAAAATCTAAACTATTATTTGACTTTTGATATGTTATGCCTGCTCCCTACCATGCTGAGCAGTATTATGTCATGATCTTCATTTGTTTTCCTGGACGTATGAATGCATCAGGGTATACCTACGTCAGTTCCTTTTCCTTAGTGCCTAGGGACTTTGAGATAGGGATTGAGTTTGTTGCTGTTCTGTTCAGCAGCTAGCAGAGTAGACTTACAGTCCCTAAAGTGTGTGGTAGTACAGAAAAACAATGGTGGTGAGAACAGGGGGGATACTGTCTACGTGTTGACTGTTATCATTTTTCAATCTGAAAAAAACCACATGTATTTACCCTTCTGTAACTTTTGATTATCTGCAAAATTTACTCAATTTATCACCCAATTTACAGGTGTTCTTTAATATTTTAACATATCCATGTATTATTTATAAATTAGCTTTTATATTGATTGCCTGAAAAATAAATTTGAAAATTGTATTGGGTGGGTGTTATGTCTACAAGAATGGCAGGGAGGAAGGTAACTGAGATCATTATGTAACAGTTTGATGCAGGTTCACATACACCTGGAAACTTCATGACATTTTTAAGTAACCTAATTTACCTGTTCTGTACAGCATCCACTGAGAAGGAAAATCGGTTTTTTTGCCATCATTATCTTTAAAAAGGCATCTAGGCCAAATTACCCTGGATGCAAATTATGCAATCATCTTGTCTAAGCTCAGAGAGCATGAGAACATTTACAGTGTTGGAGGAGCCACCAAAATCTGTTGTCAACAAGGTCTTGTTAAAATTGCGCAGAGCCTTTCTTTATGGATGTTTGTAACACCTTTGTTTGTTGAGACACTGCATTAATACCCAAAGAATGTTATGTTAAATGGACCTCACAGAACACAGGTTTTTAGTAGATTTTCCAGTCCAAGATGTGGTGACAGACTTAAATTGCAGTACACAGAGTTTTTGAATGTTGTTGATGAACCACTGGCTCAAATTGTTCGAGGGCTGTTACAGTTCTGTACTTTTCTTAAAACATTGTACCTCAAACTGGTATGTTGTTAAATCCAGAGGCTTTTCCAGTTCAGAGTAAATAATAGGATTGATGTCCTTTGTTTGCAGATTCTGCTAATATCTCCAAATATGAAAATTTCCTATACTGCAACAGCATTTAAACTACTGTTGGGTGAAACTGTGATCCAATGTATCATTACATTAATTTCTTCTTTGACCTTAGTAGTTCTGATTGTTTTCCAAAAGTATTTACTCAGTGCTTGCTTCTTAAATGCTATTGTTCTCAGTGCCCAAGTTATCAAGATCACTTGAATGTTAATCTAATTCTCTTAAATGATTTCATCCCATTTCTACTTAGTGAATCAGGTTTCAGCTCTTAATCACTGACTTTACTTCAAGTCAGTAATGGAAACATGATATAGCCTGAAGGACTTAATTCAATATGTGCTTTTACTACTGGACAGAAGTTGTTAGCTGCTTTTACTTTTGTCCATGATATCTACTTCTGCCAAATATTGATTGAACCTAGCCTAACCCAGGTGTTCCTATTTCATTCCTGTGTATGTCACAGAAAGCAGTATCCAAAGTTCTGTTAAATTCAGGATAGATGAAGCCGACAGTTTCCAGGTTCAACCTGTATCTGATTGGTTGTTTTGTCAAAGTAAGTCATAATGATCTGGCAAGATTTTAAACTGTTTTGTCTGTTATAATCTTCTCTTTTAGATTTGGCAAACCGATTAGTGATTTGGTGTTTTTGTATTGAACTTAAGCTGACTCCTTCTTCTTTTTCCATATTGGCATTATCTGCCCTCTCCAGTATCCTGTGCTCTTACTATTATTCTGCAGTTCATGAAAAAAATCACTTATTTAAATATTATTTCAGGTAATTTCACAAACACACTGGAGTAAATTTCATTTGCTACTGATGATTCTCTACCACATATTTCCAGTGACATTATTTGCCCACTATTTTTTAATGGTTTGATACCTGATCACATGATAATATATCTATCATATTTATATTAAATGAGAAAAGAGAATATCCTGTCATTATTTTGACAAATATCATATGGTGCCTTAAAGTTATTCAACAGGCTTTGTAGTAGTTATTACCTGGAAAATTAACAAACTTTTACTATAACTTGGAATTATAGATTTTTTTTTTATTGCCTTTTGGATTATAATGGCTTCAACATATTCAATAATGAAAAGCTGTAAAACTTCCAGTGCCAGCAGTGGAGAGATTTCATCTGTTATTTTATGGAATACATGTACCTGGGGTGCTGCAAGTGTTATGAGCAAATTTTATATAATATGGCAAATACAATATTCCCCAAACTAAGGTCAGGTCATGATACTGTTTCCTAGAAAACAATGAGATAACTTCACTGCTTCTATATGTGTGTGAATACGTTTTTTGGCTTGAAGATAATCATGTGAGCAGAATATTGTATTGTTAAGTCAGTCGGTATTTGTGTACGCCCTCTTTGATAAAGAGCAGCTGGAAAAACATTGCTTCATTTGTCTAGAAAATGTGTTTAGAATTTTAAAACTATGAAGAGATTTAAATTATTTGGGTAGGAATTCCTACTTTTCACTGTACTGAAGCAGAATTTTGAAATATTGCTAATAATTTACTAAACTTCTCATGATACTAATACTTGTAAGACAAATCTATTTAAGCATTATTCAGGTCTTCAACATAGACAATAAATATTCTCAAGACATAGAGAAGAAAATAACCATAATTCCTTTACGCTATGTGATGTATATTTACTCTGAACTGTGATGAAGTTAATCCATTTCTCAACACCCATTTGTAAACATTTAGTCATCCGGTTGAATAGATTTTAGGTTTTACTCTGAACAGTTCTTGTGTTATTGCTTCAGCTCAGCATTACAAATTAATAACCTTGTATATTTAAAATAACACAGATAAATAATGAAACACTGTGGACGAGCTCTGGCCTTCATCTCCAAGTCATGTGGCTCTGAAACAAGGTAGCAGTGGTGTGTCTGAGGGATATTTGAACTACGCTGCTAATTGCCAGTTTCCCCCGCAGCATGTGGATACATGTACTTCCCAGCAGTCCCTTGTGCCTTGGGCAGCAGGCTCCAGCATACAGTAGCATCTGGCAGGCTCAAGTATATGGTAGTAGTGATCTGGAAAGGACAACTAGCTTCAGAATATGTGGAATTACCTTTCTGCCACATTTAATCACTTTTGTTAGAAGTACTCCGATTCTAGGTACGTAGAAGTAAATATATTTTAGGCTTCTTCATTAGAGTGAACAAAATAGTCAAATAATTGCCTGGGCAAATATGAAAAAAATATTGTTACATTTGAACAAAATAAATTTTAGAAGATTGAGACAAACTGTGAGAAGAAAATGTAGGGAAACCTGAAACCACCTCCTATTGATCAAGTTCATATACAAAAGTGAAATTTGAACTTACCTTGGATCACAAAGTATGACCGTACATACCCTTACTATTACATATTGCACTATCTACCAAAGCCCCTGCATTCATTGCATGTTTACAGCAAAGGTGTGTCAAATTATCTGGGTGTGAAAAAATTAATAAAAGATGCTTGTCTAAGCCTAACTATAACTGTGCAACATCTGTAATGACAGGACTGAAAGGGCCCAAAGATTATACAATTAATCAGTTTTCCACACTCAACAGAGACTTCTAGCAATTTATCTGTTTATTTTTTTTTCCTTTTAATGGATTACCTAATGAATTTAAATGTTTTTCATCTTAGTGCCCACTTACTTCAACAAAACCACTGGTGCAATTCAACTAAGTGGGGTACTGCTGATGAAAAAGCCTAAAACTTGAAACCAAAGACAATTAGGTTAAGAAGTTATCTAAGGTGCACTCTGAAACCTATTCAGTGGACATAACTTGAGCAACTGAAGACATATTTTGTGTTATTTTTCTTTTATATTTACCTTTAATGTTCTGCAAAGGTGTAAGAGCAATCTTTTAAGGGGATATTTCTCTTGTGTGTTCATTCAGTCACACACCTATATATCATAGGGGTATATTTATGTTGGTTTTTAATCTTGGCTTTCCAGGATTTTTTCACCCATAAGGGAGGGGATAAAATTTACCAGTCATCTGATATCTTTAACTCCATGGCTCAGAAAACCACAATACCTTTCTTTATTGGCTTTTAATTTCAGAATATTCTGATCTCCAATACAGAAATAAAGCATTAGAGTTTTAGTAGCCCTTTGTGACTGCTCATTTTCTTATTCTTATATGAAAACCTTGAAATGAGAAACTGTTTTAGTAGCTTTAATTATATTTTATTATTTAAATAATTAAAATATGAAACAATTGAGCTAATCAAATTTCTATTACTGATTCCCTTGTCTAGTTGGCCAGTTACTTTCTGTATTTTCTCCCTTCAAACTGAAGGGGTTTTGACATCAGTCTCACATATTTGTAGACAGTATTAAGTGCAGTAGCTCACTGGAGCCTCTAGTTGTTACTGGAATATAAACTGTAATTTAGAAGAGTCATACCATTTACTCACCATATTGGGGTTTTTTTCAGTGTTTTCGCTATATATAATAGGTCCATTAAGGTTTGTTTTGTTTTGTTTTTACTGTTCAAAGCCACATTTACTTGTCTATTGCTAATAACAAGTTTTTTGTCTTGAAGCTGGAACAGAAGGTGGTGGGACAGAAGATAGAAGTATCCTAAGGAAATCAAGTCTAATCCCACTTCTGTGCCAAACAGGAAACAGTGTCCTTTCCTCCCACTTTAAAGTGCTCTGGAGGTCAGCTTAAGCATGGGCAGCATTTTCTCAAAAGCTTTTTAGCATGCTTTCTCTAGGAGGGTTTACTTGTGCTTTGCAAATTTTTCTCTTTTGGGCACTGTAGAATCTATTTTAAAAGTGGTGTCTTATGTCTCAGTGGCAGAACTGCTTTCTGCAGTTCAATACAGTTATAGTTTCCCAAAGTGTGAAAGATGCATATATTTAAGATGTAGTATGATACCTGACCTGACCTGGTTTAGTCACTGTATGTTTAGGCAGGAGAAAACCTAGGTGTTGAAACTAAAGCCTCAACTACAAAATTATAGTTTTATGTCTGAGATTTGGCAGAATTCACACACAGTCTCTCAAGCTGGAAAAAACCTCATCACTAGACTTATGGGACCTGCCTGTGGTTAATAGTTGAATTCAATTTTCACACTCACTAAAACACTGTATAATCCACATCTTACTTTTTCCTAGAGAAACAACAGAAAAGGACATTTTATACATTCTAGTGGAAGAAAATTATAAGAGAAATTCAGGAAACAATGTTTTAATTGATCTGTGTGAGTCACTGCTGAGATTATTATAGAGTCAAGTGCAGTAGTGGATTTCAAATGATACGAGATATTTTTAGAAAGCAGCATTAACATTTTACTGCCAGGAGAAGTATAGCTAGAAAAGCTCCCAAATACCAGCTGATTTACTGTAGAGCCCATGTGAGAAGTTCACACAAAACACACAAAACAGTTCACAGAGTACTCCTGCCAGAAATATCTGGGACTTCAGAGCCTGTCCTAAAGGAAAAAGAAGTTGGTGGCTATCTGTTTGGGATATTTTTCTCTCTGTAGTAGAATTGTGTGCAATATACTGTATTTAAAAAAAAAAAAAGCAGAAATCAATACTGATATAGATGAATTTTCACCAGCGACTACTTGTTAATTTCAAGAGGTACGTTGATAGCATTTTCAGCATATTATTTTATTATTATTATGTATTTTGTTATCTTTGCCTTTATTTATGTCTACACAGAACTGAATGTTTCAAATTCTTATTAGAACACTGGGATGTACACAGTTTCTTACTAACTGTGTACTGCTTTTAGCTGTGCCATCAGGGATGATGATATTGTGGTGAAACAGAGCTCTGTGACCATTATCTTCTGAAGAATTTTCTGTTTTCATTTATGATTTGTATAAAACATATGGTTTCAGCAGACAGATTCTGATTACTTTATCACGTTACATATTGCATACATAATTGTTCAAAAGACTNAAAAGACTACACATTTGGAGTTTTTCTTTTTTTTTTTTTTTTACTAGCTGACCCCAAGCCTGAGGCTAATGTGTAAGACAATAATCATGATAAAAAAAAAAAAAAGCCACCAAAAACCCCTAACACTTTGAAAAATAGTTACAAGGGTCTTGAAAAGAAATCTTCAAATTAACAGGAAAAAAGTGTGAAACTGAAGACACCAACAAAAGCTACTGTCGTTTACTGAGATATAAATTATTATGAAACATTTTGGGAAAGTGAAGATACCTATTCTCCAAAAGCCTTTGTTGTTGTTATAAAAAGGAGAATTCACTGATTCACTCAGAGCCTGCTTTTCTGAAAAGCCTCTTTTAGAGAGTCTGTCCAAATACTTTTCATATCTGCCACTGACTTTCCTCCTACCCACCTAAGACCATAGTTCTAAGTAGGAACTGATAGTTCCATAAAATATTGTTCTGTATTTAGTATTATATTTTGAGTTACCATTGGTGAATTCTTTTCTGTCTATGTCTCAAATATGTTTAGAAAAATGTTTTCTGACTGGTTTCATCAAATCTCTCACCTGCATTCCTTCCCCCATCCCACTTCTGGCTGTGGTGCAATGTTAGATAGCACAGCCTGTCTTAGAGCTCCCCCTGCTGCAGGATGCCTCTAAGATTTACTCTCCTTGGTTATTTGCAACAAACAATACAGCCTTGTTATAAAACCTTTTATTTTCAGTCTTACGCCTATTTTATAGTCGTGTAAACTGAGTCAGATCAAGGAATTTGGTTGTAGCCACCTATCAAATAACTGATAAGAATTATTGTCTGAAGGATGCAGGTAGAACTGTTGCACTTTCAATAAATGCAAATTTAATGTGAGAATAAAGATTTCACAGAGTTGTTTTACCAGGCTGGACTAATAAGGATTTCTAACTCTTTAATTTTTAAAATGACATGTTGATAATATGTGCTTATAACTTAAACCCAAGTGTGGTTAAAAGATAAGGTACAAACATAATTTCTCCTTGGCTGACTACAGGCCTGAGTTATTTCATAATAAAGTGGATCCCTATTAATTGTCATGATGCCTAGTCCAGTCAGTAATTTAAAACAGTGGAAGGAAAGCTTCTCTCTGAGAAATAAATTTTGAGACATGCAAGTATTCTTGGTATCTAACCTAAGAATCTGGTAACAGACATGATCTATGAGAAAGAAAAAATATTTTATTTCTGAAAATTAATATATATAACAATTCAAACTATTTTCTTCTTCAAAATCATTCTGATTTAAACACTAAATATTTGCCTTCTCTTTCCTAGATACTTTTTCTGTAAATATTGTTATTTGAGTTGATGATATGAACACCTCCATAAGGTGTTTGTAAGAGGTAATCAAGAAATAAGGAAATATAATTTCCTACTCTTCTTTCAGCAGTCTTTTCAGGAAGAATGTTGATGGAAAATCAATTTTTTATTAGGCTGGGGGACACACTCTACTATAGTTATAATAACAGATATCGCTAAATTCCCTGATGAGCTCTCTTCCCTTCAGGGTTTGCCAGAATTACCAGATTTGCTGTTTTGTAAAAGCATCTTTACAAATTTTTTATCCCAACAGACTGAGAAATCTGAAACTGTACCAGAGCTAAGCTGACAAGTTTTATTTTGGAAGGAAAGAGTATTTAAGTTATATCCTTGATGTTGCATGGAGTAGACAGGTTGAGACTATGATCCTGACTGCATTTTAGAAAGAATTTTGCAACTTTAAGTTCTGCAGAGTTTCCTAAGGTTACTGATATAGCAGAGTAAAACTTTATGCAAGAATTTGCTCTGATAAAAAGAAAAGAGTATTAAACATTAAAATAAAAAATATTCAACTTTAATTTGCAAAATAATAGTTTATAATTTATCAAGTATTGTCTGAGAATTCCCTATATTTTCTTGTATTTTCAGGACTATGTACTGTCAGGTACAGAGAGACACCAGTGCCGTGACCTCAAGAAATGTATTGAGATAAGGGAAAGGTGCAGACTACCTTTGAACCTGAAATATACTAACATAGAAACAGCTTCTATAAAAATAAATATACTAACATAGAAACAGCTTCTATAAAAATATTTTACTTTTCAGATGCCCTGAGAACCCTCAGCAGTTTTTATTATAACGCTTATATTCAAGCTTGTTTGTCCGTCACCAATTTTGCGTATGGACAACTGTCTAAACTTTCTTTTTATTATTTTCAATACATTGGAAATAAAAAATTCAGTCAAAGGAAGTAAAAGTGTCTTGATCAAGCAAGACAAAAATTTATTTGAAACAACTGTACATGAACTGTGACAGAGAATGTGAGTATAAACTACATAAATTAGAAACTAATCAGTGTAGAAACCTCATAAAGTGAAAGAATGCAAAGAGACATGAAGGCCCAAGAGAATTAAGACCGTTTTTCAAGATTGTTAGGCAGATCATCTTAGCAATCCACTTTATGTATTATGAGATGAAAGCAGTCAGCCTATGAATCTTAAAGAAGTAAAAAGATTTAATTAATATTCCAGGTCTTTAATTGAAAAAAGAGGCAGAACAAAAATGCATTTGTGAAAAACAATAAAAGTTAAAAAATGTGTTACTGGTTAAATGAGGAAATTTAATCACTACTTTTTTGAACAAAGAGTTGAAAGGTAGTCCAAAAGCAGCACAGACATACTGAAAAGTACACAAGAGTTTAATAAAGGAAGACCACTTTTCAGAGGAAATAAATATTAAAAAATATAATTTGAATGACTGGAAGCTGAAACTAGAAAATTAATAGTAGAGATAATATTTGCATTTAAATATAATAAATATTTACTAAATTAATTTACCCATGTTTAGAGCAGATTCTTCAACATTATGTGTTAGAGAGAGGTTCTGTTTCAAACTGGAATTGGTTTATGGCACTCTAACAATCTGCATTATTCAAGGGGTTGGATTAGGTGAGCGGAGTAGTTCCTTTCAGTCTCAAGATTTCTAATGCAATTTCTGTTACCGAAAGTACAGACAGTATATATTTCCATTGGCTGTGATAGACATGGCTGATGCCAAAGCAACCATGAGATCTCACCTAATAGTTGTCTAAAGTTGAAAAAGGTTTCATTTAGATGTTGGTCTGACTATACATTCATTATGAGGAATGAAATATGTTTTCATTATGAGGAATGAAGACTGTTGTCTCTTCAATAGACTATATAGAAAACACAATTCAAAATACCATGTATTAAATATATATTAAATAATTTGTATACTGGGTTTTTGTGTGTTGATAGTTCTCAATGAATTAATAGGCTTTAGAGATCATACTACTGGAAAACAAAAACAACAATAAAACAAAAAAGCTGTATAGTAACACACTGTTGCTAATACATCTAAGAATTAAAGTCACGAAAGATCTGATGATCTGGACACATTCATAAAGTTGCAACTACACTGGTAAGGCACACTTTCTTCAGTAACTATGTGTATTCAAGTTTTGTGCTAAGGAAATGGGTATATTTTCCATGACTTCCC
>WBMV01005841.1:3081681-3096676 GCA_013396655.1 Campylorhamphus procurvoides | reverse complement strand
GGAGAGGGGGGGGCGGGGGGGGCGGGGGGCAGGGGCAAAGAGTGGGGTTTTGGGGTGCGCTGGCTGCGAGGAGCAGGCAGGGTGGGCAGCGGTGCCGTGCCCGTGCCGGCCGGGGCCGGTGGTGCTGGGCGCCGGCAGCCCCGGGGTGCACAAAGCGCCTTTGAACGGCTCACAGAGGAGCTGCTCATCCCTCGCCGGCCTCCCGGGAATGGCTCCGGGAGAGGAGAGTGGGACCGGGGCCCTGAACACCCGGGAGGGCCAACAGGGAGTGGGGGGCTCAAAGCTCTGGAGCTGAGTGTCCCCCTGTCAGGGATGGCTGAGCCCCAGCCCGTGGAGTACCCACAGCCCCCCAGGACAGGCTGGTTCCTGGACAGCCCAGCTGGTTAGGGAGCTGTGGGGAGCAGTGGATGCTCCAGCTGTCCCACGTGGGCATGGGGGACTCACCACCTCCCATCATGGGTCGTGGTGACACCCACGAAGCCACCAGACTCTGGTCCCCAGGGTGGTCACGGCCAGGGCTGCAATAATGGATGGGATGGAGAGTCTGGTGGGACCAAGTGGGACCCAGTGGCACCTGCTGGCAACCGATGGGACCCAGTGGGACCCGGTGAGATCCAATGGGACCCGGTGGGCCCTGGCTGCCCTGCTGCCGAGGCCGGCTGGCCAGGCACAATACCACGGCCCCTCTCCTGAGCCGCCGCCGAAGCCCCTTTCCCAGCATCGAGCGCCTTTGTCTCGCCTTTGTGATGGAAAGAGCCCCCCCTCCTAAATCACGGCCCTGACACCCCCATTGTCTCCTTCCCGGGGAGGTTTGAAACTTCCCCCCCCTCCCTCCCGAGGTCAGGAATGTGGCCGGTTTCTATTGGGACGGAGGAGCAGGGCTGGGTGGGGGGCTGCGGGGTCACGCCGGCTCGGCGGGTCAACCCGAAAACAAAACCTTTTGAAATACCTACTCTCCATCACTGCCAACATTGTCCCCTGCCAGCGGGGGCCTGGCACGGCCCCTCGACGCCTCCAGCCCGGCCGCTGCCCACCCCAGCGGTCAGCATCTGGGGGGGGACAGAAGGGTATTGTGCCGGAGGGGACAGCTTTGTTTTCGGTCACAGCTGCCCCGTGTTGGGACGGGGACCGACCGTCAGCCCTGCTGGAGGGAGAGAGGAGGGAGGGGACGGAGGGGACGGGAGCACACGGGTCAGCACGTCGCAGGGGGACCTGGCCCATCGGGTACCCCTCTGTCGCTGTCCCTCTGAGAGGGGGCAGTGGGGGGCACACAGAGCAGCTCCCCGTTGTCCCCAGAGTGAAGCCCCAGGGTGTGTGGCCTCTCCTTGCCCAGTGGGGCTGGGCCAGGCTGGGGTTGGCTCCTGCCTCAGTTTCCCCTTGCTGCAGGTAATGTCCCTCTACCCACTGACAGGTGCCTTTGACACCCAGAGCCAGGGCACTGCTGGTCCTGATGCCAACAGGTGTGGCCCAGTCCGGGTAGAAAAGGGACCATGCTGAGGCTGAACCAGCTGTGCCACCCCAGGAGGGTCAGGGTTTTGGCCACTGCAGGGCTTGAACATGGCTCCAAGCCTTGCAGGTGGAGCAGAGCATCCCACATGGCCCCATCTCCCTGCTCCCAGCAGGACACCAAGAGGCACCCCTGGGTAACCTTGACCATCCCTGAATTTTGCAGCCCACTAGGAAGACCCTATTGGCTGTCTCCCAATGGGCTGAGGGTTGGGAGAGGCTGCCAACATGCCCCATTTACACTGGCATGCCTCTCCCTGTCCCCACCAGTCAGGAGGGAATGCTGCTCCTGTCAGCTTCCAGCTCCTGTGGCAGAGCATCTCTTGGGTGGGCCAAAATCCCCCCGGGTGGCCAAAATCCCTCCCAGGATGGCCAAAATCCCCCCAAGATGGCCTAAATCCCCTTGGATTTTTCTGTGTGGGAAGATCTGTAGTTTTTGCAGGAGCCTGCAAGGAGGAAAGCAGAGTGGCGCCATGGATGTGATGGGTTTAGCAGAGACCTGGAAGGAAAACCCAGCTGCGAGGGGAGCACTGGCCTCC
This sequence comes from Campylorhamphus procurvoides, assembly GCA_013396655.1. Lineage (NCBI taxonomy): Eukaryota > Metazoa > Chordata > Aves > Passeriformes > Dendrocolaptidae > Campylorhamphus > Campylorhamphus procurvoides. Next base: position 3,094,631 of record WBMV01005841.1, on the reverse strand, counting down.
TGAGCTACCCAACAGCTGGAGGGTAGTGAAAACAGCTGGAGCAGCTGGAATGGCTCAGGATGAGGGGCTTGTAGGACAGAGAGCACAGTGGGCTCTCAGGCACTCCTTTGGTTCTGGAGTCCCTGCTGGGAGGTGTGGGGGGGACTCTGTGCCTCGGTTTCCCCATGTGGGAAGAGGGCTGGGGGTTTGAGGCTGGATGAGAACTGGAGGGAACAGCATCACTTGGGCAGTGTAACAGCATGGGATAGGGGACTCCCAGGATGACCATGGACCTGGGCAGCCAGTGGGGTTCCTGGGGTGTTTTTTCTTGTGAAATAAGATTAATAAAAATTGTTGTTGGCTGATGAACTTGTACCAGCCCCCAGCCACACACATGCACGAAGAATCTCTGCATTTATATATACATATATTTATATTTGGTTTTTTACACACGTCTTCATATACTTGCTCTTTGCAACCAGGGCTGAGCCTTTTAAAGCTGAAAAATATGATGTTTGAGGAATCTGAAGCTTTTCAAAGGCTTTGCTGAAAATTGTAGAAAATTTTAAGGAAGGGGTGGGGAGAGGCGGGAGGGAGGTGGCCAAAAACCTCAGCTCTGGGTCCAAAAGCAACTTTTCCCTGTAAAAATAGAAAACATGCTACTGTAAACCTTGCCTAGTGCTGCTGTTTGCCTGGCACTGTCTGGGTGGGAAGTCTCTTTTCCAAGCAGGATGTTTGAAGGCCTGACATTAACTCTGTGTTACAGGTATCATCATGGAGCCATGGGGATGTCCTGAGCCCCATGGGGACACTCTGGGCCCTGTGGGGATGTCCTGGGTCCTGTGGAGTTCTGCTACCTGCCTTCCAGTCCTGCTCCTGGGGCACGGGGACTGTCACAACCCTGTGCTAGAGTGGCAGGGCTGGAGGTGCTGAGCTGCAGAGCAGAGCTGGATGGGTCATCACCCCCAGGACCACACAGCAGGTGCCCTGGCAGGTAACCTTCGTGTCTCCCTTCTTCTCAAGCTTGCCTGTGGGGTTTTTTCCCATTGCATGCCCAGAGCTGCTTGTAAGGTGCCACTTTGCTCACAGTGGGTTCTGAGGGTCCATCGTGAGCCCTGTGGCAGCCGGGTGATGGGAGGAAGGCAGGATGCAAAGGCAGGGATAACTCTGACTCCAGCTGAGCTTACAAGGACAGGCACAGGATGCTCTGTGCCTCTGTCAGTGCTGGCCCATCTGTGTGCAGCACATTGCACTGGCCTGTGTCTCAGTTTCCCTAAGGATGCAGTGGCAGCCCTGCCTTCCTGGGCCTTCCTGAGGAGTGGTGGGGCTGCGGGAAGGGCAGTGTCTCCCCCTTTTCCGCTCCTCTGGAGCCCACAGATGTGGACTGCCAGTGATGTCTGTGCCAGGGCAGCGAGGCTGTGGCTGTGCCATGGCTGAACCATGTGGGGACAGGAATGCTGCATCCCCAGGGCAGGGGACAGTGGGGACTGAGCACATGGTGGAGGGGATTTCTGGGAGGAAATTTGCTGGCAGCATCTAGGGAGTTGCTCTTGCTCACAGAGCAGCACCCCAGTGCTGGTCCCTGCCCGGAGTGGGGCACATCCAGGCTCCGCTAACCCGGTCCCCGGGTGTCTGCAGGGTTTAATCCCGGTCTGCCAGCTGGGAACTGCCCCACTTGGTCTCTCTGGGACCCAAACCTCTCAAAACCCCGCTGTCCCAAGCAGTGAAATCCCTCTCTGCTCTTCAGGGTTGCTGAGGACAGGGCAGGGTCTTCTGTGACCCCTGGAGAGGATGCAGGGATGGAGGGATGTGGGGATGCAGGGATGAAGAAGGGAGGGATATAAGGATGAAGAGAGGAAGGGATGCAGGGATGCAGGATAAAGAAGGATGCGGGAATGGAGGGATGTGAGGGTGTGGGGATGCGGGAGGGATGGGACACAGGGATGAAGAAGAGCGGGGAGGGAGGGCTGTGGGGACACGGGGACCAGAGCTGCCTCGGACAGACGCTGGAGTCCCGGGCTCCCGGTCGTGCTGAGGCGCCGGGAGGTGGCAGCAGCGGCCGAGCGCGGGGCCGCGCTGCGGGGGGAGATGCGGGTGGGTGTCCCCGCGGGACGGGGGGGCCGCGGGCTCCACGGGCATCCCCGCACTCTGCGGCTCTTCCTCCGCCTTCACCCCTTCCCCGCCGCGGAGGGGAGAGGGGCTGCCCCCCGCCCAACCCACCCGGGGGGCTGCACAGGGATGGGGTCCGGGCACGGGTGGGGGCCGGGCACAGGTGGGGGCCGGACACGGACACGGGTGGGTCTGGCTGTGCTGGACTCCTGTGTTCCTGCGCCTTCCCGCAGCTCCTCCATGGCCGGGGAGCGCCCGACGGCGCTGGCACCGAGCCATTCCCGAAATACTTGTCCAAGCCAGGGCTGTAAACAGTGTTTTTCTCTCCCTGCAGCCACCGCCGCGTTCTGCGGGCCTCCCGTGTCCCCCCCACCCTCTCTGTTGCTTCTTTTAGGTGTTCCTGAATTGTTCACTTCCCCATCCCTCTGCTGCACCCTGATGGAGCCCTTCCCATGGCAGGGGGGACACGGGGAGCCAGCGAGAATAGCCCCCTGGGGCACCCCTCATCCTGCTGCAGGAGGGCACAGTTTTGGCCGCATGTGGCATCCACTGGCCCCTGACCAGGGCTCCAGTGCCACCCCAGTGAGGGGTGCCCAGCATTGCTGGTGAGGGGCACAGAGTTATTGCTTCGCGAGACGTGACCTCCTCCAGGCCTGCGCTTGCTCTGGGAGCTGACAGCTGTATTTATGGGCTGGGTGGAAAACCAGAGGGCTTGGTCAAACGTCCCACAGACCCCGAGCCTGCCCCTGCCCGCGGCTCGGACACGTCACAGACAGGCCTGGGGGGCTGCAAATGGTCAGCCTGGGGGGACAGCCTGGAAGGGACACGGCTCGGTGGGGTGGGCTGCCTTGGCTGGTGATGGGGAGAGCCGTGAGCCCACTCAGCCACAGCTCACCCTGGACACAAGCCCCCCTCAGCCATAAGCCCCTTTCAGCCAGAAGTCTCCCTGGCCATGATACCCCCCGGCCATGATGTCCCCTGGCCATGATGTCCCCTGGCCATGATGCCCCCGGCCACCAGCGCTCCTGGCCATGATCCCACTCATCCATGAGCCCCCCCATACGCCGTGTGGGCACCGGGGGGACCCAGACCCGCGCTGGCCGGGGGAGCACACGGAGATGCCCAGGAGCATCCTCGGGCAGGGGGTCCCGGGGTGCCCCCTGGCCTGTCGCCCCCCAGCCGTGGGCTGTGCGGGGCTCTGCACCGATCACAGGCTGTATTTAAGGAAACCCGACCCAAACCCGCCCCCGGGGCTCGAGGAGGCAGCGGGGCCGGGCCGGGGGCGGGGGCGGGGGGTGCGCTGAGCTGAGCTCGGCGGGTCCCAGCCCGCCCCTTCCCCGCCCGCCGCCGCCGCCATGGGCGCATCGGGGCCGCTCTGCCCCCTGTTCCTGCTGCTGGGCCCCGGGACAGCCACCGGGACCGCCACCGGCACCGCCACCGGGCTGGCCCCGCCGCGAGTGGTGNACGGGGGTCTTGGGGGATAAGGGAGACTGTGGTGGGAATGGGGAGCTGAGGATAGCAGGGACCCAAAGGACAATGGAGCGGAGGGAGCCGGGGGAGGACTGGGGGACTGGGAGCTCGGGGTGATCTTGGAGTAACAGGGGCCTGGATGGAGAGAGCAGAGATCTGAAGGAACTGGGTGCCCGTGGAGGAATGGAGACCCTAGAGGGACAGAGACCCCCGGGAGGAACAGGGACCCCTCTGGTAGCAGCCTCCCCTATCCAAAGGGTGAGGGGTGGCTCTGCCCTCGGTGTGGGACCCAGCGGGGACCCTGAAGGGGCTGTGGCTGCCCCGCAGCGAGGGGGCAGGACCCCCACCATTCCCCTGAGGGAACTGTGGGGCTGGTGAAGGAGGGGAGCCCTGGGCACAGGAGGATTCTGCATTATCAGAGACCTGCCTTCCCTCTCCGTGCAGGGCTCACGCCATCCCCTCTTTCCCAAAGACACCCCCGAACCCCCTTTCACTATACTGGAAGGGGTGGCTGGGAGAGGAATAGAGGAATCCCCCCGTCCCTCCTCTTTGTCGCGCCGCCGTCTCTCGCCTGGACTTGTCGGAAACTTTTCTGCAGCGGCTTTTGCGGGGAGCTGAGGCGGGGGCTGGTGGGGGTGGCTGGTAGAGGTGGCTGGGCTGGGGCGAGGGGCAGCTGCCGGCAGGAGGAGAACGGGGGGAACTTGCCTTTGCCCTCTGCACCCCCGGGAGCCTCCGGCTGAAAGACCCTGCGCGGTTTTCCAAGAGTAATCTGTGGATCTGCGTGGAAACAATCCTGCCTTGTCCTCTGCGTCCGGGGGATCCCGGCGACACCAGTGCCCGGGGGATGGCTCAGGGCTCTTTGACAGGTCCAGGGTGCCAGGGAGTGTGGGGACTTGGGGGTTGCCCCAGTGCAAGGTGGGTTCAGCCCTGTCTGTGCTCGAGTCCCTGTGAACACTGTCCTGAGGCTGAATGGGAGAGCTGGGAATGGAGATGGTGCGTGGCTAAGGGAGGTTTGGGGAGGGGTGCCTGTGGGGTCCGTTCCTTTGGCTGCTAAAACAGCACAGTGCACAGGGGTGCGGTGTGGGGCAGGGGGACCAACCTGCTCATGGTGGGCAGCCACAGGACTGGGATGGAGAGAGAATGTCCAGGGCTGCCACCGGGCTGCAGGGACGGGGAGCGAGAGCCATGGGACAGCCTGGCTGGCGGCAGCACCGCGACAGAAATTACCCGTTGGCATTCCCCCTTCTGCCCGCACAGCCTCCGTTCCTTCAAATTACATGTTGTGTTCCCAAACAAGTCCATTGCTGGCTCAATCTTTTGGCCTCGAGAGCATTTCTAGTGCAGGGTGGGGTGCTGGTTGTCCCCTGGAGGGGACCCCCAGAGGCTGGTGTCCCCTCATCCTCCCCTCACACCCAGGTGTGCGACGGACCACAATTCGGACAACACCACGGCGATGCTGCAGGAGTGGCTGGGGGCGGTGGGGAAGGACTATCACTCGGTGGCCTGGAAGGTTCAGGAGGAGCCCAGGTGAGGCTGGGGGAGTGCTGGGAGGGCAGGTATGGGCTGTGAGAGGCTCCCAGAGCAGCACCCCACTCCCTGGCTGGGGAGGCTGCCAGGAGGAGGGAGGCAGAGCGAGGCTGACTCAGCCTGACGGCACGAATGGGCTGCTCCGAGTTTGTGCGATCCCCGCGGGCGGGGTTAACCCCTGCCTCCCCCTGCCCAGCTCCTACCCCGACGAGCTCGGGCCCAAGCACTGGAGCGACAAACGCTACGAAAACCTGATGAGGCTGAAGCAGGAGGCTCTCACCTACGCCCGGGAGCAGCAGGCAGACTACATCCTGGTAGGGGACATGGGGCTCTGGTGGGATGGGGGCTGGGGTGGGTGTCTTCACACCTCCAGAACCTGTGGCATCCCCCCAGTTCATGGACACCGACAGCATCCTGACCAACAACCAGACCCTCAAGTTTCTCATGGCACAGAACAAATCCGTGGTGGCCCCCATGCTGGACTCGCAGACCTTCTACTCCAACTTCTGGTGTGGCATCACACCCCAGGTATGTCCCCAGAAAGTCCCAGGGAATGAGACACCCCCATCGGGGAGAAGCCCCCCACCATGGAGGTGTCACACCAATGTCCCACAGGGCTACTACCGTCGGACAGCCGACTACTTCCCCACCAAGAACAGGCAGCGGGTGGGCTGCTTCCCTGTCCCCATGGTCTATGCCACCTTCCTGATTGACCTACGGAAGGAGGAGACATCACAGCTGGCTTTCTACCCGCCCCATCCCAACTACACCTGGGCCTTTGACGACATCATCGTCTTTGCCTACTCCTGCCAGGCAGCCGGTGAGGGTGATGATGGCCTGGGGGAGTGCAGGGGCTTGGGGGAGCAGTGGTGCTCACCTGTCCCACCTGGCAGGTGCTGAGGTCCATGTGTGCAACCAGCACCGCTTTGGTTACATCAATGTCCCTGTGAAGGCCCACCAGACAATGGAGGACGAGCGTGCCAACTTTGTGCATCTCACACTGGAGGCCATGGGTGAGCAGGTGTGGGTGGAGGGGTCCTGGAGGCATCCAGATCCCAACAGGGCTGTTGGCCCCAGCTCCCAGCCATGGGAATCTGGGCTCCACCGAAGGGGTGTCCCCTCTCTCCACAGTGGATGGCCCCCCCATGCAGCGCTCCAAGCACATTTCCCTCCTGCCCAGACCGCTCACGAAAATGGGTTTTGATGAAGTAAGTGCTCAGTGGATCCCCTCAGGTCCTCCTGTCCATCCCTTTGGTTGCACCCAACCATGGCAAAGCCTGAGCCCTTGTCCCCATCCTGCAGTAGCTGGGCAGGTTGTGTGTCCCCCTGTGACAATATACCCCCTTGGTGGGGCTCTCCTTTTCCTCCCCAGATCTTCCTGATCAACCTGTTGCGGCGGCCGGACCGGCGCCAGCGGATGCTGGCATCCCTGCGGGAGCTGGACATTGTGCCACGGGTGGTGGATGCTGTGGATGGCAGGTGACCATGGGGGACTGCTTGGCCAGTCCCTCAGTGTCATCCTGGAGAGAGGATAAGGGGTGGCTGGGGGGGACACCTCGGTGATGCAGCCCCTTGCCTTGCAGCACCCTCAACAGCAGCGACATCAAGGTGCTGGGAGTGAACCTGCTCCCCGGGTACTATGACCCCTTCTCTGGCCGCACGCTCACCAAGGGTGAAGTTGGCTGCTTCCTCAGCCACTACAATATCTGGAAGGAGGTACGGGGCCATGGGGCACATGAGGTTCCTAAAGGGACAGGGAGCCTGTGAGCATCACAGGTCTTCAGAGGATCTGGGGAGTGGGTTGTCCTGCAGGGTGAGTGGCCCCATTATGGCCCAGTGCGGTGCTGGGATGGGTTTGCACCTCTGTCTCCTCTCCCAGATCGTGTCCCGGGGGCTGGAGCGGTCGGTGGTCTTCGAGGATGATGTGCGCTTTGAGGCCGCCTTCCCTGCACGGCTGCAGCGGCTGATGGACGAGCTGGAGGGGGCACAGCAGGACTGGGACCTCATGTAGGTGCTGGGGCCAGGGGGATGTGGGGCGGGGGTCCCCAGGGCTGGTTCTCACGGCTCGCTGGCCACCCCTCAGCTACCTGGGGAGGAAGCAGGTGAACGACGAGGATGAGGCGCCCGTGGAGGGCGTGCGGAACCTGGTGGTGGCCGGGTACTCCTACTGGACACTGGCCTACGCCATCTCCCTCCGCGGGGCACAGAAGCTGCTGGCCACCAAGCCCCTCTCCAAAATGCTGCCGGTGGACGAGTACCTGCCCATCATGTACGACAAGCACCCCAAGTAAGGAGCAGGGGGTGCAGGAAGGTGCTGGCATGACCATGCTGGGGAGGGAGCATGTGTTTCTTCTCCGTCGTCGCCGTCCCAGCCAGTCCCCCCCCCTCACTGGTGTTACTCATGCTGGAGGAAAACATCTGTAGCATGAGCTCATTCCCCACCGGGCCACTGCCTGGCCACCAGCCGCTGGAAAATGGCCCTCTGCCAGCACGGGGTGGGGGGACAGCGCTGGAGCTGAGGAGCTCAGTGTGGGCCCTGCATGGGGGTCCTGGCCTCATGGCAAGGAGGGAGCAGACCTCTGTACCCTGGTGCTGAGCGGGTGTGTGGTTCCCCAGCCCTGGTTGTGGGTCTCAGCCCCAGCTTGGGGCACTTGCAGTCCCCTCTCTGGGGCGGGGGTCAGTGATAAGGCTGCGTCTGGGGAGGCGCTTTAGGGCCAGAGCGAGCACTAGGGGCTGTGTGTCCCATGGGAGAGGGAGGTGGGAAAGCCACCGAGCAGGATGGAGCAACACGGATCAGAACTGTAGAAGGCAGGCTGGAGGTTGATGAAGGGGCGGATTAGTGCTCTGGATGTGCACCAGGAGCAGCTGGAAGTCCCATGCTTGCAGGAATAACAGCACTAGACAGCTCTGGTCCAGGGCCAGCTGGATACTGTGCCAGAGACCCCCTCTGTGCCAGAACCGGCCCTGTGCTACCAGGATTAGTGGGGAGAGATGGGTCCTGGCCCCTCTGCAGTCCCTCCACACAATCTCTGTCCAGCCAAGCTCTGCAGGCAGCAGTGACATGGGGCAGTGCCCCTACTCAGCTGATGCCTTTCCCAGCCCCACTGCCTGGTACCCAGGGTCCCTCCCCATCCCCTGCCCTCCATGGAGCCCCTCCAGGGTGGTCAGTATGGTTTTCCCAGTGCTTTTTCTTCTCTGTGCCATGCTCTGTAAACCAGTTTCTCCTGTCGGGTCTGCTCTGCTTTCCACAGCGAGGATTACAAGCGACACTTCACCCCCCGGGACCTGCTGGTGTTTTCAGCTCACCCGCTCCTGGTTTATCCCACCCACTATGCTGGGGACAGCAACTGGCTGAGTGACACTGAGACCTCCACTATCTGGGACGATGATGCCAAGAAGACCGACTGGGCTGGCTCGCAGAAGACACTGAGGGATGCACGGGGCAGTGCCAGTCACCTCCGCTCCACTGCCCGTGACGAGCTCTGATGGTGAGCAGGGATGGGGGACCCGGGCACGGGGGGCAGAGTGGATGGAGAGCATCCCCCTGTGAGTGCTGTGTTTAGACAAATCCTGCACGCCTAATTTCTTTTTGCCATGTGGCAGCAGCTCTCCCCATCAAAGCACTGGGAAACAGACGAGACCCTCTTCCAGATGAGGAAAGGGATGGGGACACAGGTGTCCCATGTGGGGCTGCAGGGGACTAGGGAACCAGGTCTTGCTGCTTCCCAGCCCCTCAAGTGAAGAAGGGACAATGCTCCCCCTCCTGCTGCAAAAGTCCCCTCTGCTGGGAGAACTGGGGGCATCTCCCAGGGGAACATTTCATTCCAGCACTACCTGCTCCCCCAAAAACCAGGTCTCCATGGGGTAGCCATGCAGGCAGGTGAGAACCTTCAGTGGCTTGGCCCCAGGACAGCATGGCCACGGTTGACACCGGGTCAGACTTTCCCTGCCGGAGGTTGCTTGTCCTGGCAGCAGAGCCGTCCTGGGAGCTGCCAGACTGGAGGAGGCTGGAAAACAGCCCTCCCACCGCCTCGGCTGCAGGCGTGAACACGCCGGGGCTGCTCCTGCCGTGACCGCTAATGTCTGTGTCCTGCCTCCTAGGGATGAGCGATCGTGACCCAGCTGGGAGCTGGCCAAGACCTGATCCTGCCCACTCCCTCTCGAGAGATGCAGCCGCCCTGGACAGACCCCTACGGGGTTCTTTGGATCTGACTGTGACAAATCCACCTAAGGCAGGATTCTCCCCGGGAGAGCCTTTCCCTGCCATGCAGAGTGACCAGCGGAGCGCTGTGCTTCATCTCTGCTGAGGACACATCTCCAGGACCACACTGAGTGATGTCAACTCTGCCACCAGCTTGGACTTTGGGGAATGCTTTCCAGGCTGGGGGTTGGCTCCTGTAGTGGCACACGTGGCCTCCTGCCACTGACTGGACTGGTCCCTTGTGCCATTTCTGGGCTGAAGCCCAGGGAGGATTAAAGCAGACTGTGATTGAGCTGATGTGCCGGGTGCTGGCATTGCCCCATGGCCCCAGGACAATATCCCACTGGGGTCACCTCGGAGCTACAGGGACGAGGGTCTGGCAGTTCCCCCAGCCGGGATTTGCTTTGGAAATTAAATCTGTAAGGGGGAAAGGGTGGGAGAGGAAGACCAAAGCTCTCATTTGGGATATGGGTGTGAAAGGTGGGTGGCATCTCCATGGATCTCAGCTCTCCCCTGAGAACAGAGGTGATGGAGCAGTGGGTGGAGGTCTCGGTACCAGAGACCCACAGTAGGATGTCTGAGACTACCAAGTGACCCATGAGAGCGTCATTTGGGACAGGTTAAACAGCTACACCAGGAGCCTCCTGAAAGAAAAGACCAGCTACAGGAGATCATTCATGTTGGACCTGAAGATCTGAGTGGATCTACTTGAGAACAGGGAGAAGGAGAGAGCCAAGTGCCTGGTCTGAAAGCACAGGGTCCCAGCCAGTACAGGCAGAGGAAACACAGCAGGGTGAGGAAGGGATGGCAGGTTGGGAACACCTTTGCTTCCCTGCCTGTCCCCTGGTCACAGGCAGCCTCGGTGCTCCGGGAGGAGCTCAGGAGCTGGGGCTGGAGCAGAGGAAGGTCTGGTGCCAGCTGGAGCAGAGGATGGAAGTGGCAGCAGTGCTGTGGTACACGTCACCCAGCAAGGGTTCTGGTGCTTGTTCCAGCGCCCGCTGGGATGTGGGTGAGGAGCTGCCCATGCTGGGGGGTGTCAGGACTCATGGGGTACAGAGCCAGGCACAATGTGCCAGCAGAGCCCAGGGCTCTGGGACACAGCAGGGACGGGGACACACTGCCTCTCAGCCTGCCCTCTCCACCACGAGACCTGCAACAGGTCTGTGAGGAGGAGCCAGAACTCCTGCAGCTGTTGGAAATTCCAGGGTTTTGGCTTAAAACCACTGAACTCCAAACACTGTGAGGCCAGCCCTGAAACTTGCTGCAGCTCGGTGGGAGCAGCACGCTGTGAGATTCCAGGTCACTTGTGCTTGCCGTGGTTTCTCAACAAAGGCAAAGCAACTTTGGTGGACCTTACAGAAATTGCTCCCATTGCTCCCTACTTCCCACTGGAAGCACCCTTCCAGAATGGGCTGCTGGAACAGGGATGGGAACATCGATTTGGGCTGCAGTGCCAGGGACAACGCCAGCTCAGTGGGCGGCGCACAGATGAGAAGCAGGAGCAGGGTAGTCGGAATGAAGGTTTATTTAATTTCTGTGCCAAACTGCTGCATGGAGCCACTTCAGGGATCTGAGTGGAACATGAGCTGCCCAGATCTGTGCTGGGATAGAGTGGGGCTGTCCCAGAGCCCTGCCAGGCTGCCTGGCAGCAGGGCCGGCTCTGCTCTGCACCATGATCACTCTGGAGAGCACGCTGTCCATGGTCCATGCGGGTCCCCAGGGGTTTGTGTCAGCCCCTGTCCCCTGGCTCCCCTGTGGGGGCTCGGCTCTGGATGTGCTCCAGCAGGCAGGTCACTGCCTGGGCCAGGACCTGCTCCAGCCTTTCCTGCTCCCCAGCAGTGAACGGAGCCAGGACATAGCTGGACACTGCCATTTCACCCTCTGGCCGCCCAATGCCGACCCGGAGCCGGGTCATCTCCTGAGGAGGAAGGAGGAGAGCTGGAGGAGCTGCCCCTCAAGGGCTGAGACAGGTGGGCAAGGGGATAGTGCTGAGAGTGGGGCTGGGCATCGAGGGAGCAGCTCCTCATGTTTTCCAGGTGGTTTCGAGTGCTTGCTCCAAGAAACATGATTTTGGAAGAGGCTTTTGCTGGGCTGTGTTGAGATCCCAGGCTCCTGCCAGCCCTGGCAGAGCTGCTCAAACTAATTGTTTCCATATCCTCTGTGGCGGCCAAACAGACATCAGCCCTCAGGGAAGGAGGGGAAGGAGAAAAGGGGAGAGAGGGAGCAGGGGCTTGTCTGAGGAAAGTCAGAAAAATAAGAATGTGGGGACAAGCCATGCATTGAGGGGGGCAGAGGACTGATCCCCTTCCACCAAGGCCCACTCACGTTGGAGTGCAAAGCACTGATGCAGGATTGGACCCCGTTGTGTCCCCTTGGGAGAGAGGGAGAAAACCCATGGTTAGTCTGTAAGAGATCCCTCCCCCAGTCCTGCTGCTGGGGCATGGGGCTGTGGTCCCACCCAGGGGCTGCAGTCTCCATGCCCTGGCTCTGCAGGAACATCCAGACGCTGGGGCTCAGAGCAGCTGGCTGAGGGGGTTGAGGGAAGCAGGGCTGGGACAGCACGTTCTGTGCGTCTCAGCTCTTGCCACAGCTGGTGTGTGTGAGACTGAGTGCTGGGGCCCAGCACCATCTCTGCCCCATCCCACAGAGGAAGATTTCTTGGGTTAAATGTCTCCAGGCTGACCCAGAACCTGGCACTGGGCAGGCACAGTGCTATAAAAAGCACATGTGGTGCAGCTGATGGGCTGGATCCAGCCCACAGCCACTTTCAGGAGGCTCCCTGCCCTCTCTGCCAGGGGAGGAACTGGGAGCCTGCCCAAACAGCCAGATGTTGCCTCTGCAACAGATCAAGCCCGTGTCTGGGGCTAAAAACATGGCAAGGCTGGTAGGACAGGGCCAGGAACAGCCCATGTGCCTGTAAGGGCACATTAAGGCCTCAGACCAGCTGGGGCCATTCCATACCTGGCGCTGCCTCCCAGCTTGATCGCCACCTTGCCCAGGGCCTTGTCCAGGTCGTCGTGAACCAGGTAAATGTCCTCTGGGCCAAGGTTGTAGACCTCAGCTTTGAAGACAGAAATACAACCCAAGAAATGAGGAGGAGACAGACTCCTCAGGCCCTGACGCTGCAGGGCAGGGCTGCAGTGACCCGTGCAGGGCAGGGGGGCAGCAGGGCCGTGATGGGCCAGTGGCACTGCAGGCTTTGGGGGTGACCCAGGCTCTCACCAGCACTGGCGACGCTGAGCCCGTTGAGGTTCATGAACCTCCGTGGCTTGAGCAGCACGAGCTCCAGGCCGTGGGCAGTGGCCAGGGCCACGTCAGCACAGCACCTCCTGTCCACTCGCCAGCCCTCGGCCACCGCCAGCTGCCGGGCCAGCCGGTCCAGCACTGCCATGCCCACGCTGTGCCGTGTTCCCCGCAGCCCATAGTTGCCCAGGCCGGCCACCTGCCCCACAGGTGCCAACAAGGCTCTGACAGGCAGCCATGAGGCCCCCACAGGGGCCCGATACCCATCCCCAGCATTCCTCTACCCTGCTCCCCCCACAGTCCCCACAGCTGGCTGGGGCCTCTCAGCCTGAATCCCCCAAGTGCTCCCCTCACAACCCCTCTCCCCTCTCAACCCCATTTCCCCCACAGCCCTGATCCCCTCGGTGCTCCCCTCTCAGCC
>WBMV01005841.1:3018517-3075960 GCA_013396655.1 Campylorhamphus procurvoides | reverse complement strand
GGGCGGAGCCAATGGGGAGGCGGGGGCTTCGCAAATAGGCGTGGTCATGTTCAAAGGGGCGTGGTCTGACCCGCATTGGCCCGCCCCCTTTCCGACGAGGTCTCTGTGCCCTCTCCTCGTGATTTGGGGTTTAGGGTTGGGGTTAGGGTTATGTTTGGGGTTAGGATTAGGGTTAGGATCCCCTGGCAGAGAACTGTCTTAAATCCCACAAGGGCAAAGGCAGGGGCCTGCACCTCTGGAGGAACAACCCCATCGCCAGTGCAGGCTGGGGGCTGGCTGGCCTGCTGGTCTGCGGGAAAGCACCTGGGGGTCCTGGTGGGGAACAGGCTGTGCATGAGCCAGCAGTGTGTCCTTGTGGCCAAGAAGGCCAACAGAGTCCTGGGGTGGATTAGGAATAGAATTCCCAGCAGGTCAGGGAGGTGATTGTGTCACCCTGCTCAGCTCTAGTTTGGCTGCTTCTGGGGCTCCTCAGGACACGAGAGACGTGGAGCTCCCAGAGCGGGTCCAGTGGGGGCAAGGAGGATTACTGCGGGACTGGAGCATCTCTCTTATGAGGAAAGGCTGAGGGAGTTTGGCCTGTTCAGCCTCAAGAAGAGACAACTGAGAAGGGACCTTATTAATGTTATGAATATCTAAAGACGCCAAGAAGATGGAACCAGGCTCTGCTTGGTGATGCCAAGAAACAGGACAAGAGGCAACGGGCAGAAACCGATGCACAAGAAGTTGTACTTGAATATAAGAAAGAATCTCTTTACAGTGCAGGTGACCAAGCACTGGGACAGGCTGTTCCCTCACTACAGTTACTCCAGACACATCTGGACACAATTCTGTGCCACATGCTCTGGGATGACCCAGCTTGGGCAGGGAGGTTGGAGTTGATGACTCATCTAAAGGAGACCCATGGGACAGGGAACCCCCCTGAGGAACAGCATAAAAGTTTATTATATGTAAGAAACAAACCCATGAGATATGTACACATATTTACAGGACAAAATGAATGAACCTAATTATTTACAACAAGGACCATCCTTCACAAGTCTGTACATCGAGAAGTGATTGTGAAAATGTATTTACATGTGGGATCCAGTGGCCGCAGGTGAGACAGAGGTGGAAAAGAAACGAAACCAAAGGGTGAGCTGAGGGGCACCATGTAGTCATGGACTTCAGCAGGGCTAGGTGGTGGAGACCAGTGCTAGCCTGCCCAGACATTGTCCTGATCCTTCAGGGTACCAGTGTGGACTCCCTGCCCTGTCGTGTCCTGAGGAGGTGACTGGTACATTCAAGGTGGCTGCTTTTCCTCCTCTTTGTCTCAAAATTGCTGCCCTGTGCCCCAGCGCCTTTTTGGGCCATCTCTTCTCCTCCAGGTGCCAGGTTCCTTGTCCCATCCCTTGCCCCACAGCCATCAGTGGGATGCAGGCTGGGAAGCTGGGGGGTCTCCCAGGGCCTGGGGGGGTTACAGCTCACTGAAGCGCACTGCTGGCTCCAGCTTGTGGGACAGGGCAGTGAGCACCTTGTCGAACTTCTCGTAGCGCTCAGCCTGGCTGCTCTCAGCCCCACGGCTGCCCCAGAGCAGACGCAGCTGGAACTCGGTGCTGAAGATCTCCAGCAGCTCCGCTCTGCCCTGGAAACCTGCAGGGAGGGAGAGTCAGTTCCCTGGGATGAGATATGGATCCTGTGCCCACAGGATGCTCCAACCCAGAGCTGGAGCTGCACATTGACAATGTGAGAGAGGGAAAGGGGCCCTGCTGTCCCCACTGCTTACCCTGCAGCTTCACCTCAGCGTTGGTGTGGTAGAGCCCACCATGGTGGGCCACCATGCGTGCCGCCTCCAGGTGGGCCATGACCACCTCCACGCCATTGTCAGTGGCCTCCCAGGGCTCGGGGCTGTCCGTGAGAGCCTCATCCCGCTCCAGGAGAGTCACGAGAGGTATGATGTGGGGAAAGGTGGTGTTGGTCAGTGGCGGCCCTTCTGGGGAGAGAGGAACACTTAGGACTCTGCGTGACCCTGTGACCCTGTGTCCCCCTCCCCATTTCCCTTGGCCACACAGCCCCACAAAGCCAGGCTGCCACCAGGCTCCCAGGAGAGGCTTTAAGGCTCAGCTGGGGCACAGCAGCTGCTGTGTCTCTTCGATCGCTGTGCCTGGGGCCATTTCCTCATCCGACACCAGCTCCTCCCAGCCAGGCTTTCTGGCTGTGCTGGGAAGGGAACGCTGCTGTCCCTGCTCAGGCTGTGTTTCCTGGGGCTGCAATGGGGAACGGGTTTGCAGACCCCAGAGCACTGGGCATTGGAGGGATGGGGCTTTTCATCTTCCCTGGCTGGCCACCCTGTCCCTTGGTTTGGCACTCCCTGCCATGCGAGCACAAGGGTTTGGCTTGGCTGCTGGTTTTATTTAGTTATGAAACACTTCCTTGAGAAGGAAGGGGCAAACAAGGCCAAATGAGCTCTGCTGGGTGCTGGGGTGGTTCAGCAGCCAGAGGGGAAGCGTCTGGCACTGGCTGGGACAAGGTCAGACCTCTCAAACAGCGAGGCCATGCCCAGGCAGAGTGGGAAGGAGCAGGCAAGCAAGAGAAGGGGAGTTGCTCCCATTACCTTTCCCTTCGTTCAGGCTCTTCAGGAATGGCTTGAGCTTCTTCTCATAGAGGATTGCACCCTCCGTGTGCCGCTGCCTTAGCACCATCCAGGTCTGCTCCAGCCGGGCGATCTGAGGGGACATGGGGCAGGTGGAGGGTGCTGGGGGCACTGCAGTCCCCGGTCACCAAGCTCTGGACTTGCAGGGTGCCCCCAGGTAGCACAGCCTGGCCCTGGAGCCACGGTCCCCAGCCCTGCACACAGCAGTGCCTGCTGCTCCCCAAAACAGCCTCCTCCACCAGCACTCGCTGTCAGAGATGGCACATCCCTGGCACTGAGGCTGGGTTCAGGATTTCTCCCCCCTCCCTGTGCCCCAGGACAGCAGCTTCCCCGCGTCGCAGCGGCCTTGAAGATGAGATGCAGGGAGGGGGCAGCCGTTCCACCTCCTTTGTGCAGGCAGGAAGCAAGACTTCCCAGCTGGGCTCGATTTAAAATTGAATTTTAATCTCCTTTCATCTTCCAAAGGGAGCAGTGTGGCCCGGAGACGCGGCTGCCACAGCCTTGAGACTGATTTGTATTGTACCGGAGGGCAGATTCATTTCCTCCCAGGAACACAGCCCAGCACAAAACAAAAAGCCCAACCACCGAAAAACAATCAGATCCTGCCGGGACTGGGCTGTCTGCACCGTGGAGGGGATGGTTCTTCCCCTTCCCTGCTTACATCCCAGCGGATGCAGCCCCATGTCTCCTACCCCGGGCATTTCCCCCCTTCTCCCACCCCACTGGCTGTTGGAGCCTGCAGGACTCAAGGAGAGGGATGCGTTTTGGGTGAGGGGGCTGAGGTCAGGCCACGAGGAGTAAAGGAGCATTCCCATACCTGTGTCATTTCCAGGGCATTCATCACAGCTGCAAAACTGAACATGTTCCCCATGGTGCTCTTCAGCTCTGCGGCCAGCTGGATGGTTTTGTGGAGCAGGGCTGCCCGCTCCTCTGTGCTGCCCGTGCAGCCCAGGATGTCCACGGCGATCATGATGGACATGGTGTGAAACCTGCCGTGGGGTGAGACACAGAGCGGGGTCAGTGCAGCAGATGCTCAGCCACCCCCAACCCGTGGCAGGCTGGGGACACCCAGGGGAGCAGGGCTGGGCCGTGCCCATCCAGTGGGATGGGGCAGCTCTGTGGGCTCATCTCTGCCCTGGCCATACCGTTCCAGCAGGTCCAGGCGGAGCTGGTGGCCGTGGGGCAGGGTGAGCAGCTCCATGCCAGAGCTCACCCCCATGAGCCGCTGCATCTCCACTGTCACACCCAATATCCGGGCGACCTGGCAAGGAAGGTGAGAGCTGATTAGACCATTGTTAACTGGGGAGAGGCTGAGGCATCCTCATACAGCCTCTTGCCCCAGCCCAGGCTCTGCCTGCCCTGGCTGATACAGCATGGCAGAGCCTGGCAGGGATGCTCCAGTGCTAAGGGATGCTCTGATCCCTGCCAGCCTGGAATGAGCAGAGGCCAGCAGTGCCCATACCTCCCACCTAACCCTGGCCGTACCAGGCAGTCCACTTTGGTGATGTGTTTGGCCAGTGTCTTCACATCCACCTCTGCCAGAAGCTCTTTGACCTTCTTGAGCACAGTCATCTCCAGAGGTTTGTTCTCCAGGGGGATGAGCAGAGACTGGAAGGCAGCAGGGTTGAAGGAGGAAGTTGTTTCCATGGTGGGGGGCAGAAAGGCCATGAAGTCCGGCTCTGCTTTCAGCCTCTGCCCTGCCTCTGCTTCCCCAGAGCTGTTCTCCACAGTCCCTCTCTGTCCTTCCTCCACCTTTAGCCTCTCCACGTAGCTCTTTGCTGGCATCTGCTTGGTGTCGTGAGCTGGCCGATCCCTGCTGATGGGTGAGGTGGGGTGCAGCTGGCAGTAGTGCCCCGTGTCCGGGTCGCTGTAGCTGTTCACGGAGGGAGAGGGGGAGGCACGGGCATACCCGTGGCAGGGGGTGGAATGGGAGCTGTGGGCAGAGTCTGGCAGAGGTTTGCTGTTGTTCCCATGGCACAATTGGGGCTCGCTGGACCTTCTGATGACCGGAGAGGTCGGGGTGATCCCGGCTGCTTGGCAGGCGTGAGGCTTTAGCCGTGTAACTGTAGGGAGCAGAGGAGGCACTGAGCAGAGTTTGGAGATGCACACACACATAAGGACCATGGGTGCAGCAGCCCAGGGATGTGGAGCTCAGGGAAAGAAAAGCCCTGCTGCCCAAATGGACTCAACTGGTCCCCGGGCAGCTGCATGACAATGTGGCTGAGCACTGGCTGAGGTCTTGTCCTCAGCTCCAGCCCTCCACGGGGACAGTTCTCTTGGCCATGCCAGACATAGTTTCTACACCAGAGAATGACACAGGGGCTTGTTTTTACAGCCAGCTCCATCCCTATCCCCAAGTCCTGTATCACACACAGCCAGACCCATGTCCCCAGTGGGATGGAGGGGTGATGCCTACCTGTGCTGTAGGCGGGTGACGCTGGGTTCTCGGAGATGGGGGACATCGGGGAGTGCAGGTCTTGGATCTGGTCCACACTGACGGCACAGTTGCGAATGATGTCTCTGTGGTGGGGCAGGGACACACTGGGGAGGGGGGAGATGGGGCAGGTGAGTCCCTGAAACAGGGCCTGGGCAAGCACAGAGGGGTTGGGATGAGGGTTTGCTGCCCCATCACCTCCCCTTGGGTCATCACCTTCTTCCATGACTACCAATAACGAGCCGAGACCCTCACAAACTCAGCTGGAGCAATGAGCTGGCAGTTCCTGCCCCAGCTGGGAGCAGAAGGGGTCAGCAGCCACAGAAAGCAGAGACAGCCCTGCCTGCAGGGAGTTTGGTCCCATGGAGCAGAGCAGAGAGGAGAAGAAAGCAACAGCACACCATGCAAAGGTATATGGGATGGGATCAATTTGGTTTGGTGCTGTGGGGAGGTGGCTCTGGCAAGGAAGTCATGGGAGGGGTAGTTTTCTAGGGTTGTGTTGTGAGAGTGTATCTAATGCTGGATGCATTACTCTATTTCTACATGTCAGGATAGTTAGGTTAGTTATTGCTCTGAGGAACTGCAAAGTGCCTGGAAACTGGACTAAGGGAATTGAGTAACAAACAAGGAAGTCTTGGGCTGGTGGGGCAGCAGCCATGGCCTGATATAACTGCTCTGTGTCAACGGTGTTGCAAAAGATTCTGTGTCTGGGAGTGCTTGGGACCAGCAGGGTTGCAAGGAGACATGGCAGGTAATTCACTGCTCTCCCTGCTGTGGGTGAGGGCTGGGCTGCTGTGATGTGTTTGGTCTTGAGCACTGTGCCTCTGCAGTGGGAGGAGGATGGGACAGCAGTGGTGGTGATAAGGGGTTTGGGGAAAATGTGAGTGATGAGGAAAGACTGATGGATCTGGGCTCTTCTTCTGGAAACACATATGCTCTCCTGGAAGTCTGAGTGTTTTCCTTTTCCCAGCCGTAACAGTTGGTTGACTGTTTTCTTCTGGCGCGTTCTCACCCT
The DNA here is from genome assembly GCA_013396655.1 of Campylorhamphus procurvoides. NCBI lineage: Eukaryota > Metazoa > Chordata > Aves > Passeriformes > Dendrocolaptidae > Campylorhamphus > Campylorhamphus procurvoides. The sequence goes on along the minus strand of WBMV01005841.1, from coordinate 3,069,882 downwards.
GCCCTTGGGCTGAGAAGGTCGGGGTGGTGAGAAAGCAGCTTGGCTTAACAACAGGCTGTGTCCCGCTGGGGAGGCAGGAGTAGATGGATCCCCCTTTGGCTGCTGTGTGTGAGGATGTGTGCATGACCCTGCCTTCCCTGCAGGGCTCTGGGAACCCTGGGATTGCTGAGAGCAAGGCATACAAAAGAAGTTTCCTTCTCCACCTCTGGAGAAGCCCCAGCTGCTTCGAGGTTAATGTGAGCAGCTCAGTCTTGTGGAGCATCAGCCTCTTCCTGCCTAACAGGCTTTCAGCTCTGCTTGGTAACTTCTTGCAAATGCTGAATGGAAAGGGCTCTGAAACTAAAAGGGCTGTTCAAAAGCAAACAACAAATGCTCTCTTGATGGCTGGGTCTGACTCCTCTCACATTTGCCTGGGAAAGCTTGGCTCCATGGCTCTAACAAGCCCTGACATGCTGGTAATCCTGGACTGGGTGATTGTAAAACACTCTCTGGCTTCTGGCCTGCAATGTCTGCTGTGGTAGCTCAGTGTGGTTGGCAGCCAGCCTGGGAGAAAACCCCAGCTCCAGCTGAGTACTGGTTCTTCCCCCCATGCCTCTGCTGCTCTCTCTCTCCCCAAACCCCTGCCCTGCCCCTGAGGAGAATGGACTGAGCATAGCCCTCCCTCTTTCCTGGGGTTTACCCTCTGCTCAGCTGAGCTAGGATGAGGCTGTGTGCTCACCTGGTTGGGCACCCCTCAGCCCTGGTGATCTTGTCTGCAGTCAGGCCATCAGTCATGGTGATGCTCCTCCTCTTGATGTGCCCCCCTTTCTGGGTGGAGGGGCTGTGGGGTCCCCCATGCTTCCCGTTGGCCAGCCCATAGCTGGCCTCCAGGTAGCGCAGGGGGAAGGTGCGGTTGATGGGGCAGTAGACGATGGCTCCGCTCTGCTCAGAGATGGGCTTGCGGTTGCCCACGTAGAAGCGGACGAGGGCGGGCACGTTGTCAAAGCTCTCCTGCTCAAAGAGGTACTGGACACGGGTATGGCCATCACTGGACTTCACTGTCACCTTGTTGATCTTGAAGTGGAGGGGCTCGTTGCGCCAGCGGCACGTCAGGACGTAGTCGCCCAGGCTGGTGAGTGAGTCACGGATGAGGAAGTCACCGTTCCTCTGCACGAGGCTCTCGGACACCTGGCAGGGGACAGGGCAGCAGCTCAGCCACAGCCACGCTGAAGGGGCCAAGGGACATGGGTGGACACTCCCATGGGGTGTTATCTGGGGTACTGGTTGTTCCCCTTGCCCCTGGCTCTGCAATTCCCAGGGCAAAACCAGGCAGCTCAGAGCTAGTGAAGCCCTCAGAAAGAGGCTTCCCAGGGGGAGAGGTTGGTGGTTCTGTGTGGTCTCAAGGTGCTCTCCCACAACATTCCAAGCCAAGGGTGCCCAAAGCCACCCACCTTCCCCTTCTCACCTCCCGGGGGATGCGCCCGTGGTACCAAGCATGGCTGCGCAGGTCGGTGCTGCTCAGCTTCAGCTCCTCTTCCAGCTCCTTGTGAAGCTTCTCTGGTGATGAATCAAGGATGTATTTCTCCTTGGAGAACTGTACAGGCGAAGAGAGAGGGGAAGAGTCAACTGGTGCAGCAGTGCAGGGCCTGGGGAGGGAAGAGCTGGCAGGATCCCCATGTGGGGACTGTAGCACCTGCCAGGAACAGACCTGCCCCCAAGGGCCAGGTAACTCAGAGCTGCATGTGAGGATCACTGCTTGTGGCAAAGGATGTAGGTACTGTGCCTGTTGATGGTCAGGTCCTGTCACCAGGAGCACTTAGAGGGTCTCCTGGTGGCATGTCCCCATTGTGCATGGCCACCCTGTGGCTGGTGTGCTGCCCCTCTGCCCCAGCTCAGAGCTGAGTGTGGTTGGGCAGGAGAAAACACGCCCCAGCTCCCCCTTAAACACCTCCAGGGCTGAATCACCCTAGGAATCACTCTTCCAGGAGGAAACCTGCATTATTCCTCCTCCTTGAAACACCCCCCGTGTTTCCCCTTCCAAAGGGTTAACTCACTGTGTTTAGCCTGATGGTGGCATGAATAGTAATGACAAATGTAAAGGGAACCTTCTGCATTGAAATTAGCTTTTACCAGCACTAGTGCACCTGAGCCTGGAGGATGCAATTTGCCCCCTCCCTTCCTCCGGAGAGATAAGGGATGGCGTCATGTCTCCATTGGCTGGAGCCTGCCTCTCTCCCTGCCCGCAGCTTGGCCAGCATTCCCAGCGGGCAGTGAGGATTGGCATGGTGGAGCTGGTGGATGTTTGGGGAGGTGAGCACAGGCTCGGGGTCCCTGTGTATTCCATACATGAGGCCGATTCTGCTGGTTGTCACAGTAGCTTTGAGATGAGTCCTGCTGTGGTGCCAACAGGGCCTGGGAGCCAAGACTCCTGGAATGTGTCCATATCCCAGATGTGTGCTGTCCTGAGAGGGGGATGTGTATGGCCACTGCCATGGATTAGGGAGCTTGGATGAGGCTGCTGGGGTGTCCTGCTCCACTGTGCCCATGAGTGAGGGTGGCTCAGTGGCCGGCTCACCTCGGGTGGTGGTGCCAGCACGAGGAGGCACCAAGGGCTGTCCCAGCTTCTTGGTGCCTGTTAGGGCAGGATGCTGGTGGTGTCTTGGAGGACAGGCACGGGCTTGGAGCCCGGCTGACACTGTCAGAGGAGCAGACTGGCACTCATGGCTGGCCTTGTGTGGCAGCTGGTTCCTGAGAGCACTGGGGGCTGCAGCCCCATGCCAAGGCACCAGGGACCTGCCCCAGAGCTGACCCCTTTACCCAGCACCTCATCCTCTATGCCCCCTATCGATTTCCTCTGTTCCTTTAGTGGCTGGGAATAAGGGAAGGTGTCAAGCACTGTGCTGCTCTCCTGCCCTGTACCCACTTCTCTAGAGGTGCTGTTGGGACCCCACAGAGTCCCTCAGCAGGACCCTGACCCTAGGTCTCCCCTTCCCTGAGGGAGATGATCCATCCACCTTGCACTCATCAGCCAAACTAGGCAAAGATCATGTCCTGGGGATCCTGCTCCAGTGTGGGGAGAGGGAAGGAGGCAGTGACAAAGGGCCTGTGTGATGGACTGTGCCCTCCAGGGCTTGCCCTCACCAGCCTGAACCTGCCCTTATTCCTCCCTTCCCAACTCCTGTCATGTCAAAACGTGCTGGAGGAGTGGAAGCAGCCTATGAAAATAGTGTGGATGGAACTCGGACTTGCTTGTCCGACCGTATTTGCTCTCTCCATGAAAGCATCCCGTTGAGTGGAGCTGCAGGGGTGCATGGATTGTCACCTCCAGACCCTGCAGGGAACTGAGCACTCTCTGCTGCCCTGGGCCCTTCTGGAGACAAAGCCACCCGGTGCTGCTGAGCCCTATTAAAAATAAATGGTAGCCGGCGGATGCTGCCGGGGTCCTGCTGCCTCCTGGGGGGCCCGGGCCAAGCAGATGCCGTTTCCATGACAACAAATCCATTGCCACCGAGCAGACCTGCCTTGGCCAAGGGGTGATGGGGGTCCCTTGTCACAGGGACCCTCCCTGTGACACTGCTGACCCCAAACTCTGGGGCAGGAAGGGACGCCCCAGGAACCGCTCCTGTCTGTGCAGGCAAAAGCCATCAGAGCTGAGCTGGGAGCAATTGGAGACAGCTCTCCCCCCACCACCCCTGGAGCGGGGATTAGTGCCTGTTTCTGCTCAGCATTGTACATCAGGGTTTTCCACCAAAGCCTCCCCATGCAAATGTGCAGGATAACAAACACAAGCCCTGCTGAGCAGTGCCCGGTGTCTCCAAGCCCAGATTTGGGCAGCAGCCGGCTGGCATCCATGCCAGGAGCCATGAGCTAAGCTAGCAGGAGAGAACAGGAGGTTTGGGAGAGGCAAGGGAGGTTTTGCATCTTGCAGACGGGGGAGGGAGCCCAGCTGTGAGAAGAGGGTGCCAGGAACCACCTTCTCCAGCTATGTGGAAGGCACTGTCTCTTCAGGTCCTTCTTTAGGCAGTGAGGTCCCATCTGATCTGCATGGCCACTAAAAAACCACTGCTTGGAGTGACTGTGAGGCTACGATGGTGGGGTAGGCAGCACAAGAGCAATCATGGAAAGCCCTTTTCCTTGGTGTAATGTCTCTGGGGACTGGTCCTCATTGCGAGTCTCTTGCACTATTATATTCCAACACGCTGCCAAAATCACCTCTATGCTCCCATCCCAGTGCCGAAACTGGGCTCACCACAACCCCTTGGTGCAAGAGACCCATCTGCTGTGGAGGGATGTTCTTCCTCCACCCTCCCAGCCCTTCGGCAGTGCTTGACTTTCCTCTGCTCCATTGGTAGTGTGTCTCAGAGAAGCCCGGCTCGTGGCTGCCAGCTGGCTGGGCACTGAGGTGCTGGCAAGGCATGGCATGGCATGGCAAAGCAGCACAGGCCAGCTGGGCACTGTCAGGAGCGTGCAGGATGTCTGAGCGCCGCACTGAAAAGGCACCGCTTGGCACTCCCGGCCGTGCCAAGGGGATGTCTAGAGATGCACAGCCCAATGTGAGGTCTTGCACACTACTGGATAGGGGTGGGGAAAAGCCTTGACTTCCACTAGTACCTATTTGGGGTGTGTGGTGCTGGGCTCCTGCATGGAGTGCCCCCAAGGCCTCTTCCAGCTGAGAAGGAAGGAATGGGGATTAAAGCGGTTCCCCAAACCAGCCACACCAGACAAACCAGCTCAGGAGCTGCCAGAGATGATGCCAAGCTCTGCTTGAGGAATCCCAACCAGCAGCCAAGCTGGCTTGGTTGGACATAGGAGAGTGCCCCAATGGGCTGTTTCACAGTCCTGGGGCTGGGGAATCCTCTGGAGCTGCCATGCAATGGGGCAGCTGCCATGAAGAGGCAATTCCTGAGGCTCTCCATCCCTGCCTGCTTCCCTGACTCTCCTTGCTGCTTTCTTGGTGGAGGAAGCACTTCCAGTCCAAACTGCGTGGCAAGGACTGGAACTGGTAGTGGAAGGGCAAGAGCTGTAGGGATAGAGGGTGCTGATGGCTGTGGTACATGTAAAACAGCGGCTGTGGCTCTGCCTGCTCTAAGGAGAGCATTTGGCTTTCTCTCCTTGCAGAGGTAATCTTATGAAACTGGAGTGATTTCAGTTCTGCTTTCCTGCTCTCCCCTCCCAGATCTGGAGGAGTTGCAGATGAAGATGAAGTCAGCTTGGAGAGCAAGGTGTACTCACACCCCACCCCGATCCTCTGCTGATAGCATCTGACTAACCCCAAGGCACTGAGCACATCTGTTCTCCCTGCTGCTCTTGTGCTGCCCGCCCTGTGCTGGGACCCCCACTAGGGAAATCCCAGCCGCTTCTGGAGTTCTTCACCCCTGCTCTGGCTGCTGAAGCAGCTCTGGGGCCTGAGAAGCAGAAATGGGAGGAAATCGAGTAACAAGCCATTGGGAACAGGTGTATGGGAAAAGCCACAGAATTGTGTGAGGGGTCTTCTCTGTGTGTCAACACCTGGCAATGGTGAAGTATTTTGGAGCAAATACCCTTTCTGAGGGACAGACAGCATCCCAGCAAACCCAGGAGCCAGTCTGTGTGCCTGCCCAGTGTAGGACTGCTGCACTCACCAGTCCTGCTGCCAGGTACCACCCAAGAATGGTTAGTCCATCCCACACAACCGCAACAAGAAAATCCCACCACAAACCACCCTCAGGTTGTTATGGGCTTGCTCTCAGTCTGCACACCCTGCTGTGATCCAGTATATCCTGCTGATCTTGGTATCCAAACAGAAAGGAAATCACTTGTTCCTCTGTCCTCTCTTGCAATGACTCTAGGCATCTAAATGGCCTCTGAGAAGACACCAGCCTATCTGCACACCCTGTAGGTGACTGAAGCATCTCTTGGCTATGTCATATCTCCATTAGTCCCCACTGAAGGCAGACCTTGGCTCAAGATCTTTGTCCTGGAATCCAAAGCCCTTCCTATGACTGGTCCTGGCTACCCTCAAGGTCTCCTCTCCCCTCGTCTCTGCTCCTTTGTGGCAGCTCTGGAGCAATTCTAGCTGGCTAGCAGGGGTGGGGTGCAGCTGGGGTTGATGGCCAGGAACATCTGGGTGCTCCAAGGTGAGACCAGAACCCCAGGTTGTGTGGTGGGGTGGCAGAGCGTGCTGCCACTGCTGCCCCAGGGGAACAGGTCTCCAGTGCAGTGATGGGGTGTGTGTATATACACATTCCCATCTATCTATATATTACTTATCTCACTCCAAGACGGCGGCAGCGGCTGCTGCTGCATCCCTTTTCGGAGCTGCTATTGGCCAGAAATGATGTCAGTGCTTCCCAGGCTGGGTGCACCGCCATTGGCGGTGAGCAGGGATGCGGCTGTCAGCTGGAAGCGCTCCAGTCATTCATGGGGACTTCAGTGTGTGTTTGCTGGGCACGCTTGGACACAAATAGATGGTGAAAGATCTGGCAGAGCCAGGTGAGCACTTAAGGTTTCACTTTTAACTCTTTCTGGGGTCGGGATGGAGTGCCCCTCCATCCCCTCTCGAGTGCCCGTGTGAGAGCCAGACTTGTCTCTTCCTTGTTCTGGCAGCAGCTCAATGAAAGCACCCCATCACCCCCTGCAATGTGCAGCCCAAGGGCACGTCCCCGTGTTGCTCAGTGGCCTTTGGACAACTGGGAAAAGCTCTTCTGCTTTTCCCTCTTCACCCCCGCTAGCAATCAAAATCCCTGGCTTTGCGCTGAGATCAGCCGCAATCATGACAAGACTTGAAATGCTGCTTCTGGGCTCCGTCTTACCCAGCATAATCTCTAAAGCTCGGCACCTACCTCGCTCAGCAGGAGTACTGAATAAGACTGCCAGCTCTCTTGGCTGCCGGCTCCCTTCTAACTTGCAGTATGCCACAGCCCATGCTTCAGACCTGAGCCTGCTTGGCTCCCGCAGTCCTTAACACCTTTGCTCTGTAACTCACTAAATGAGAGAACCAATTCCCAGCGCCATGCCCTTCTTGTGTGAATGCCAGTGTCCAAAAATAGGACACCCACACTCGTGCCCAGACAGTGGCGGTGCTGGAAGCACCACAGGACAGGTGACAGATGGATCCCAGCTTTCTCCCACCAGTCAGACCTGTGCAGTGCACCACACAGATGGAGACCTGGGCCAAGACGCTGCCTGTTCATCTGGGCTCAGTCTCCCCTCTGTGCTCAGCGATGCTCCGAGCACATGCCACCTTTTGGGGGATGCTGAATGTTCCCCTTCATGAGGTTTGCTGCAGGCGAGGAGCTCCTTCCAGAGACTTTGCCGCCTGTCAAAGCGCAGGTCCGGGGGGATGCGGCGGCTCTGGCTGCGTATCCCTTGGCTGCAGAGGGGACTGAGCTCTGCCCCACGACCCCGTGGTGCCCCTCTCACACCCCTCTCGCTGCCGCCTCGCCGAGCGCGTCCTGCGCGGTGCCCGCACCGGCTCCGTGCGAGCGGGGCACCGCGGGGCTCCCCGGGGAAGCTCCCCCGCTCTCCAGCGCTGCATCCCGGGGCTCGCAGCTGCCCCCGACGGGTGCGGCACCGCCGGGTGCCCCCACACCGTGGGCTGCCCCCATCCCGCTGCCCCCCATCGCCGTCCCCACGCGTGCGGCTGCCCGGGGGCTCCGCCGCCGCCCCCGCTCACCTGCACCTGCATGAAGGAGCCGCGGTAGAAGCAGCAGGCGGCGGCGGACAGGGCGCTCCACAGGCTGCACCGCTCGGTCATGGTGCGGCGTGCCCGGCGGGGGCTGCCCCGGCCCGGGCTGCTCCGCCGCTGCCGCCGCCGCCGGGCTTCAATTTCAGCCGCTTCCACGATTACCTCATCCCCTTGTCGGCGGAGAGGGGCGGGAGCGGCGCGGCAGCTCCGCCTCGGCACGCCCCGAAGGGCCGCCCCGGCTCCGGGAGCCGGCAAGCTCGAGGGGAACGGGAACCTTCGAGGGGAGTGGGTAACCTCGGGGGGAATGGGTAACCTCGAGGGAAATGGGTAACCTCGAGGGGAATGGGTAACCTCGGGGGGAACAGGTACCTTCGGGGGGAATGGGTAACCTCGGGAGGAACGGATAAGCTCGAGGGGTATGGGTAACCTCGTGGGGAACGGGCACCTAGAGAGGAACAGGCATCCGAGGGGAGCCGGCAACCTCGAGGGGAACGGGCATCTCGAGGGGAACGGGGACCTGGAGTGGAACCAGCAACCTCGAGGAGAACCTGCACCTTTGAGGGGAACAGGCACCTTCGAAGGCAATGGGCACCTCGGCTGCCTGAGCTCTGTGGGGAACTGGGAAGCGGCTCCGCTGAGAGGGACCGGCACTCCCGTGTCGTGAAGGGAACCAGCATCCCTGAGGGGATGAGACGCCCCTGAAGGAAACCGCCATCCCCATGTCACAAAGGGAACCAGCATCCCTGAGGGGATCGGGCCACCCTGAAGGGAACCAGCACCCCGGCTGCCCATGCCCTGACGGGAACGAGTTCCTCTGAGGTGACTCAGCTCCTCAGAGAGGAACCAGCACCCCTGAGGGAAACCAACAACCCTGTCTGCCTGTGTCCTGGGAGAAACTGGCTCCTTGGAGGGGACCAGGCGCCCCTTTTCGACCCTTCCCAAATCCACCTGCTTTCCCCAGTGATGCACATGGGTCGAGGGCAGCCTCGCCCTCACCAGCCCTGCCTTCCTTCACCCCAGTCTGCTGATGCCTTTCTTGGGGAGACACCAGTGCCCACCTCGCACGGCGGGGAGCTGGCTGCCTGTTTCCTGCGTAGGCCGTCTCTGACTGGTGTTTAATTAAGGCTCCTCTTCGGTTTAATTAAGGCCACGGTATCACGTATGGGATGTGCGAGGCAGCACTGATGACTCAAAGCATTGCTCCAGCCTTGACTCTTGAATAAGCATCCCAAATCCCTGCCTGAACCCACTGCTGGTGGCTGCCCTGCACTGGGGATGGGCAGGGGCTCCCCAGCCTCTGGCAGTGACATGGACCCACATCCTGCTGTTCTTGCTCCAGTACTGAACAGTCTGGGTTTCATTGTGCTTTTGTGACAGGGGGCTTCACACTCCCATCAGCAAAGCATGTCCTGGCTCAAGCACCCCCATTGCCTCCGGGGGGATGCTGTGACCTCGGAGAGGTATTCCTGCTGCCACCAACCACAGAACCCTGCAGCCTCCCTGCTAATTAATTCAGACGAGCCCCTCGCATCCCGAGGCAAGGAGGCAGCAGCCAGGGCTGATGAGATACAGGTCCCTGCGTGAGCAAGCGGCTCCTCAGCACAGAACAAAGAACTCAGAGGCGCTGGCCAGGCCCTTGTTCTGCCCCTGGTTTTGCAGGGGAGAGAGAAGATGGGAGAGCAGCAGGACAGGGCTGAGGTGTGGGAGAAGAGGGGCAGGACACAAACTGCAGGCAGGGCACATGGGGCAGCAGGTGCTCACGGGTCCCATGGGTGCCTGCAGCTCTGCTGGGATGGGCAGGGAGCACGGGCTCTCCTCCTCACATCTAGCCTGGGGCTGAGGGACAGAGCAGATGGCAGCATGCAGGGAGATGCTGTTCCAAAAAGATTCGACGGTGAATCATCCTCCTGCCAAGGCTTCTCCCCGTGACAGGCTCCATGGTTTCCCTCTGAGGCTTTCAGCGACAAGCAAGCAGGAGCCTCATGGGGTGCTGCAGGGCAACATCCTCCAGCTGTGCTCATGCTGCCCCTCCTCAGAGGGAAGCTGAAAACCCCTGACTGAGCTCTCGTGGGGACACACGACAGCTTCACTGGCTGCTGGTCTCCCAAAGGGTAACACCTTTCTGCAGCTCCTTCACCTGCACAAGGGCTAAAGCTGGGCTGGCTGGGATGTTAAAATACAGTGCCAGGCATGCAGATCCCCAGGCAGCTTGGAAACACCAACCCTTAGGCCATTATTAAAGCACATTAATTACCAAGTGCTTATTGATTCTGGCTTTCTGACTCTAGCTCCCAGTTGCACCTCTAATCAGGGCATGCTTGGTGATGGGAGCGCTGGCCCTGGCTGGCGTGTGGTGCACTCCTGGACACAGACCTGCCTGTCAGCCTTTGCTCACAAGGGCTTTGCAGCACATCCTGTCCTTCCTCCTCACTCTCCTTCACCAACTCTTTTCTTCCTGTCTTTCCATTGCTTGCCCCTCACCGGTGTTTCCCCTCTGCTTATTTCCCTCCCAGTCACAAGGACCTATTCCAGTGGCGGGTCCCAGCCCTGTCCCTTCCTTGCTCCAAAGGCATGCACAGCAGCCACCTTCCCACCCTGAATGCTGCAGGACCTGGGCTGAACACTGCTGGTGCTGAGCACCCTGCAGCTGCACGGGCTGCCAGCCAGGCACAGCGCCTGCAATCAGCTGGAGTGTCCCTGTCATCCCAGTCACTCACACTCCAGATAATTACTTATTTGACTAAAATAGCTGCTGTCACTGCAGCCATCAGTTGCTTCTGTGACCAAAGGGAAATGGTGTATAAATCACAGCCCATGGGCTCTGCTTGGACATCACAGGGAGGGGTGAGAAATAACAGCCAGATAGCTCAGATCTGAGATCTGCCTGGATGGTAAGGAATTCTCCTGGCACACCAAAAACTACTTGATCCCAAAGGCAAAGTCATACTCATTGCTCCCCAGCTGTGTTGTTTCAGTCTATTAACTCATGAGCTGTAAAATGCACCCATCTCTGACTGCACACACTGACAGTGCCAGGGAAAACACCCCAAATCATCCTGTTGTTCCCCTCACCACCTCCTTGCCCTTGCAGGACTTGCCTGAATGAGCAAGAGTTTTCCTGCATATCCTGAAGCACCTCACCTGAGGACCCTACCCTGCAAATACCCAGGGTATTTGGTTTTCAGGGGAAAATGAACTCCATTGCAGCCAGACCCAATATACGCAGTCAGAGCCCCATTGTTCTGGCGCACATCCCACTTCCAACCCTGTGAGCTCCCACTCTGCCAGTCCCACACAGCTAAAGGGTGTGGAGAGGAAGACACCCCACCCCAGGGTATCACTCTGCTACATGTCAAGAGCCTCCTCTGGCCCTGCTGCCCAGAGGCTGCTGGTTGCCAGACTCAGCTTGTGGGGTCTTCCTTAGCCCCATGGATCAATGCAGAGGGGGGTGAGACCCATTAGGAGGTGTAGATGAGCTCAGGGTCCATTTAGGTTTCCTTATCCTGCCACTTGGTGCTGCCACAGAGGGTTTCCACATTTCCATGTCTGGCTACAGCTGCCACCAAGAGCCCTGAGCCCAAAGATGAAGATTGAGGGCTATGTACTAATTAGACCACCCAAGCTGGGCACCTCAAGTCACTTCTCAACAACCACGTCTGCCCCATCGGGGCTAAGGAGGCTCTAACCCTCCTCAAACTAACTCCCCAAAGGCCATGGCATGGCAGTGACCACCCGGGCAGGTTTCAGTGCTCCATGCCCAAACCACAGTGTCCCTGCCACCGTTCCCCTGTGCCTGCCCAGCACCCATCGTGCCAGCAGCCTCCTGCAAAAGGGCCGCTCTCCTCCGGAGCCAGGCGCCTCGCTAATGAATTTCTGGCCAGACATGAAGAGTCCTCAGGAATGTTAATAGTTTGCTGGAGGATAAGCAAGAGATTTGGAGAGATTTACACCAACTTTCATGTGACAGCCACGAAAGTGGCTCAAACCCTTCCGTTTCTTTACGTGGGGGCGGAGGGAGGAGGCTGCGTCTGGGGGCGTTTGCAAGTAACTGGGAACACGAAACGCAGGCAGCTCTTGTGGGAACAGCACTGGGGGGACCACGCAGGGTTTGTGTGTCCTCTGCCTTCCCCAGCCTTGCTAGAAATTTATTCCAGAGCCAAAGAGAGAGCCCAAAGGGGATGGTGGGATGAGGGGTGCAGAGTTGAGCACCCCACTGGGTGTAGGACCTGGACAGTCCCAGGGCCACCAGCTCCTTTCACCACTGACAGCTGACCATGCTCAGTGTCTTACCTTCACGTATTCGCTGCCAGACTCCAGGCCATCGTGGTGGCTAGAGGGAAGCAGAAAAACAAAAATACTTAAGTAAAGAGCAGTAAGTGGTGATAGTCAGGTCAAAGGTGGTGGTGGAATAGCTCGGGGGAGCAGGGACCTGTGGCCCTTGCTTTGCCGTGGGGCTGAGAGCATGGCTGTGGTTTTGGGAGAGGTTCCCAGGGCCCCAGCACTGTTCCTACCTGCTCTGTGCCCACTTTCAGCCCAGGGCTTAGCCTCCCTAATGCGATCAGAGGAGAATGAGGCCTTTGTAGAGGATCTCTCCCCAAATCAGCTTGGGACTGCATGAGCTGAGTCAGAGAGACCCAGTGGCCAGGCTGGGGTCCCCTCAGGTCACAGTGCTGGGGGCTGCATGCCAAGGTGGGGGACACTGTGCCCTGTTCCCTGGCAGAGCTGCATTCCCAGCAGGCAGCTGTTGGGATGCCACCTGAAAAAGCCTTTCTGCCTTTATCTATGGCCTCGTGTGACCCAAACTCTCACTGAAGCCAGGGCTGAACTGCAGCATCAGGCTGAGACGGTGAGAGTCACCCTCCTGGCATACAGGCAATAGGAACTCCCATTCTCCTTGGTGACATGTTCACTCTTAGCCTTTCTGACAAACAACCCAACAATGTCAAGACAGAGCTGATCCAGCAGCTTCTCTGCCATCATTTCATGGCAATGCAGGTCCCCCTGCTCTTTCCTGGACATGTAGGAATGCTGCTATTGCTTTCTGTGCTTTTATAGGTCTGGGTATGTGTCTGTATGGAGGCATCCAAGGGGAACAACAGAGAGTCCAAAGAGAGAGGGGCTGTAAGCCTGAGATGGGATGCACTATCTTGAGGTCATGTCTTTCAGAATAAAATACAAAAATCCAGGTGTCTCTAACCAGAACCCAGAACCTGCCACTGCCCCATTGCCAAGCTTTGGTGTGGACATCCCACTGCTCGCTGAGGTCACCTGCCTGAGCATGGGGCAGCAGCAAGGGCCTGGGGATGGCAGGGTGCCACAGCAGGGCAGGCAGCTGCAACTAAAAAATAACAAAATCTGAGACCTCAGATGTCCCTTCCCCACCAGGAGTGACCTTGCTCCACCTCATTCCTGTAGCCATGGCCAGACACATACTGGGAGCTGCTGGGAGTCCTGTACACAAACCCCTCACAGGACCTGCACCCGTGGCATCCCTAGGGAGCCAAATTCCTCCTCTGTGAGCTCTCTCCAGGTTAAGAATGATGCCTGGTGGCTTCCCAAAAGGAAAGCAGGGATAGCAGAGGTAATCCCTGCCAGGCATTGTTCCACTCAGTATCCCCCATGGCATTACAGCGGGTCCTGATGAGGTCAGCATGAGCCCCTCAGGGTGTCCAACCCTACAGCAGGAAACTGCCACTTCTGTAACCCCTGGAAGTGTTTAAAAAACATGTGGATGTTGCACTCGAAGATGTGGATTGCTGGTGAACATGGCAGTGCTGGGTTAACAGCTGGACTCAGTGATCTTATTTTCCAACATTAACGATTCCATGATTCTCCAAGCCCACGCTGCTGAAACCGCATCCCCTGCTGTCCAGCCTGGAAAGGGAAAAGGGGCTGGAAATCGAGCCCACACTTTTTTGGGGGGTGAAAAACCAGAGGAGCATTTGGGAGGGGGGACGGATGCAGACTCCCTTGGGCAGCTGCGGGCTGCCTGCCCGCCCCGGCACTGCCTCTCCAGCCTGTTTGCCTTTCACACGCCACAGAGAGCTGCCTGGTGCTGCGAGAGCCGTGAGAAAAACCGGCAGGAGGACGGGGGGCCTCTGGGCAGGAAATCGGGAGCATGGGAGCAGCTGGGAGATGCTGTGAGGGCCCGGGCAGGAGAGGCCCCCGTGCTGGGGAAGGGCAGCAGCTGGGGCCGCAGCCCCCCTGGTTCTGCACATTCCTGGAGGAAACAGCATTTTTGGGGGCAGACGAGCGCCTGGGAGAAATTCCAGGGCTGCCTTTGGAGTGCGGCTGTGGCTGAGCCGCTGGGACGTGGTGCTGCAGTGGTGGTACCGGGGAGTGGGGTTTTGGTGGGGTGGCTGTTCCTTTTGGGCTCGGGAAGGCATCACCGTGACTTGCAAATGTGCCACGCTCCAGGCTGGCTGCTGGGAACAGTCCAGGGGGATCTTGTGAGTCCAGCTCTGGTTTGGAGCCCAAGCTCTGCTTGCCTTGGGACACTGGTGAGGGCTGCGCTCCGGGGGAACCAAGTTTGGGTACTTTGTGCCCCAGTTTTCCCCTCTGTGGAGGTTTCGGCTGGGTGCTGCCAGAGGGGTCTGCTGGCAGAGTCAGGCAGTGCCTGTGCCCTGCAGGAAGTGGCATTTCCCGTGCCTCATGCACGGCCGTGCGCAGAGGGAAACCGAGTCACGTCCGCTCCATGGCCTGCCAAAGGGTCATCTCCCGTTAGTCACCGTGTCCTGCTGCAGTCACGGCCACCGCCTCGCCCCGGGCAGCTCCACAGGAGGCTGGGTGCCACTCCCTGTCCCACAGCAGCACAATTTCGCCCCCTTCGAGGGCCTGATCTTGGCAAAGCCCTCAACTGTATGGGCATCCTCAGCCCATCCTGCCTTGGGGTTTGTCCTTACCAGGGATGGTCCAGTAGAGGGCAAGCACAAATGTGCCCCAGGGCCATGCTTCCCCCCCTGCCTGCATCAGGGAACACGCTGTTGTCGTAGCCTGGCGGGAACAGACTGTCCCCATCCCCAGGGATGTGCCTGCACCGGAGGAAGGGCTGGGGTGTGGTACTATCCTGGTCCTGCTTCCTCCCAGCCACGGGGACGGCTCCAGCAGACGGCTGCTCCCCGAGCTGGGGGCTGTGGCAGGGGCTCCAAGTAGAGTGTGGAGGGGCAGAAATGCCCCTGATGCAAAGACGTGCCCCGGCACTCTCCTGCCTCAGTTTCCCTGGCAAACAGCAAGGCTACACCCATCATCAGGGCAGTCCCAGAGAGTGCAAAAGAGCATTTGGCCCTTGATATTCAGGGACACAAGTCCCCACTCCTCAGGTTTGAGACACCCAGGTGATCCACACAAATTCCCCTGATGCTTGGGGTCATTCTCCTTGGGACCTAAGTAACTTCTGGGAGAGGGAGGGTCTGGGCGAGCCCTGTGAAGCCTCCTTGAGGTCCCTCTGCCACTGCCGCAGCTCTTCTCAGCAAAGGATGTGGCAGTGCCACCAGACCCCCAAACCTCCGAGCCTCTGGCCCCCCCCGAGCCGGCCACAGCCCCGGGCAGTTTCGGCAGCTCTTTCCCTGAGCAAACACCACCACGGACCGGGGGCCTTGGTGGCCAAGCAGCGACTCCGCCAGCATCTCCCTTAAAGCTTTTGTGCCCGCCCCAAGCAAAGTCCCGTCCCAGCCTCTCCCTCCCCATCCCCTCCGCTGTGCCGGGGTGCGAGGGGTGGCCGGAGCGCCGGGACCCCTTACCTGCCCTGTCCCAGGGTGGGAAACCTCCTTCCCACTGCTGTCATCGGCCCTGCGCGATCCAGCGAGTGCCTCTGCTCCGGGATGGGGAGCAGCTCTCCCCGGCGCTCTCCCGCTTGGCTCTGAGCGCCAGGACTTTGGGGCTCGCAAGGCGGTGGCGGACCCTCCTCCTTCCCGTCCCAGCCCTCCTCCGGCCCTCCCTTCGTGGCCGGCAGGAATGTGTGGCCGGCACAGCCTGGCTTCTCACTGCCGGCACGGATTTCTCCTCCTCACGCCGCTCCTGGGGCCACCCAGACCTCCCGAATAGTCGGTGCCAGGGAGAGGAGCCCCCAGCCCCAGGGGGAACGGGGGCAGCGGGACCCACCTGAGTGCAGAGAGAGGAGAGCCAGCCCAGGGGAGGGTGGTACGGCGGCACCGTGTTTTGGGGAGGAATTTGGAAATCGCCTTCACCCGTGCCCCCAGTCCCGGGCACACTGCTGGACTGGGGGCGCATTTGCCCCCTTGTGCCCACACACCCGGGGTAGCGGGTTTAAACCCCTCTGGTTCATTCTGAGGTCAAAACCCTCTGAAAAACCTAAACCTCTGAGAGGACTGAGCCCACCAATTCGCCCAGAGGGTGGGATTATGCCCGGAGTGTGGTGGTTGTGCCCAGAGTGGGGGTTTACCGGCATGTGATGGAAAATGGGGATGTGGCATTTGGTTTCAGGAGTCGCCCCTGTGCCTTGGGAGAGGCAGTGCTGCTCGGGAGAGGGGGGAAGGATAGATGGGGTGGAAAAGAGGAGAGTGAGAGGTGGTGGAGGCTGGGACAGTGCTGGTCTGAGCTCTCCACAGCACATCCATGCGCTGGATCGCAGCCGCCGCAGGACAAAGGGATGCCGAGGCCGAGCGGGGCTGCGAGCTGTTTCCACCCCGTCCGGAAACAGGAGGGAGCAGAAATCCCACAGGAAACCTCGCTCCCATGGAGCCGCTGACCTGGCCATGGTACGAGTGCCCTGGCTGTGCCGTCCCGTCGGCCAGGTGCATCCCGCTGGCATCACAGCCCCCTCCCCTTGCCCTGAGGGGCAGAAAGGGGGTCCCAGCAGAAGGCAGAGCAAACCCAAGGGGGATGTACCTGTCTGAGGAGCTCCCATCGGGATGCTTTTGTCCGTTTTCCAGCAGATCCCTGTCAGTGGTCTCTGCTCCTACTGCCGTGTCAGGGCTTGGGGTTTGGCTGGGGGTTGGTGGCTCTGTCCCAGGGCAGGACACATTCCCCACAGGCTTCTGGTCTGTCCTGGCTGTCGCTGCCCCCAGGATGTTCACAGGTTGAGCCCCTTCCTCCTCCTTCTCTGCTTGTCCAGCAGCTGAGGGTGAGTCTGTGCCTGGACCAGGGGGGCCGGACATCTCGGGGGACTTGAGGTTGGGGACCGGGGCTGTTTGGGGGGTTTTGTTGCTGGGAGTCCCTTTCTCCCGGCAGTTCTGGTTACTCTTGTCTTTGCCCAGGCTCTTCCCTGCCTTGCCCAGGTTCAGCCTGGGCATGGTGCCCATGTGGCTGTACATGTCCGACGACCGGGCATAGGGGCCAGGGCTCTTGGGCACGGTGTTGAGGTCATCCTGGGTGCTGTCAAAGGGCTCCTCCAGGAAGCCGTGGGGAGGAGGGAGATGTGGTCCCAGAGTCTCCGGAGTGCTGGGAACCACAGACACACGCCGGAAGGTGAAGGAGCGGGGGATGCTGCTCAGGCTCCCAAAGCCTTTGAACTTGAAAAACTCTGGCAAAGAGAGAGGAGAGATGAGTGTGGGGTTACTGCTGGCATGGTGGAGGGTCCTGAAATCCCTCGTCCTGGACTGGGGTGGGCACGGGGCACTCCATAGCCTGATGCCGCTCTGGTACACCCAACTCTGCAGTTCCAGCCCAGCAAAACATTCCTGTGGCCTGCGGGTGTATGTGATGCTGCTCAGGGCATCTCTGCTGGGACCCTGGGCCCTGGCAAATCTAGCAGGTTTCCCCACCACAGTTGTAGGGGCGGAGGAGGAAGCACCCAGCCCTGGTGAGCAGTCAACTCCAGAAATGATTTCAAATCTTTTCCTCCCGCCCTCTGCCTCCCTGCTTCCCCCAGAGCACTCTGGGCAGGGCTGTGCCCATCCCCACAGCCTCAGGACAGCTCTGCAGGATGCAAGCATGGCACACACTTCATCTCCCCAGGGGATGGGGGTCCTGGACACGTGTGACCCACTCATGTATGTGCAGCAGAGGAGGAACCGGCCACAGGAGCTGCTGGCTGCGGGCAGGAGAAAACCTTCCCACTTCCTTGCCTGGCCTCTCGCAGCAGCCCTGCACCTCCAGCTGCCACCTGCAAGTGCTGAGCACGAACGAAAATATTTATAACTCAGGCAGGCGGCTTTGCATTTCACACCTCAGGCCCAGCTCGGCTGTTCTGCAGCCCTGGCTGGTGCTGGTGCTGGTGCTGGTGTCAGCACAAGGATGGCAGCACAGGGTGGGGTGAAACAGGCTATGGCCACAGTGCCATAGAGCAGCGTTTCCCTGTCTGACCCTACGTGCCCCTGGGGGTTTTGTAGTGTTGATTCTGCCCTGGGGCTCTGCAAAACCTCTTCCCCTCCAGGCATGATGGGGTTTGCTGGGGCAGGAAGCGGCTGCGGAGGTGCTGAGCAAGGAGCTGAGTGTCAGGGTGCTGCTCAGGCCCTGGACTCCCACCTCCTGCTGCCATCCATGGGCTCTACAGGGGATCCCTGCGGGCATGGGAGACACCTCATGGCCTGAATGCTGTTAGAGGCAAAATTGCTTTGGGTTAAACAGCCCCTCAGAGTCCAAGCATCCTCTGCTGCCTGCTGCTCCTGGGGATGCTGTGGGGCAGGAAAAGCAGTGCTGGGGACATTCCCCATCTCTCTGCTCTCCGTCACAAAGGAAAATCCCAGCTGGGATGGGGCCGTGGGTTTTGCCAGCGGAGGGGTCCCAGGGGAGTGGGAGGGACTGGCCCCCCTGGCGCCGGCATCACTGCAGGAATGCAGAGAGCACAGCAGAGGCCGGCTCCCGTGCAGCCCAGCGCTGGGAATGGGGTGAAGGCCACTGCCCCGGGGCTCTGGGGGAAAGCCAAGGTCTGTGAGAAAGAGCAGAGCTCCCTCCTGGTGAGAATCCCTTCCCAGGCTCCCACCCCGGGTCCTCCGTGCCACCCCCATCCCTTGTGCTGCAGGAGCACCCTGGGATGAGGGTCCTGGCCACCCTCACCCCCCAGCACCAGCTTGTACCCCAACCATGCACCCTGAAGGGTGTGATTTGGGGAGTGAAGACCCCCAAACCGTGTTGTGCATCCCTCTGGGTGCATCCCAGCCCAGCACAGGGCTGGGCTGCAGCAGACTGGTCCAGTCCCAGCTCCGGGCTGAAGCAGACTGGTCCAGTCCCAGCTCCCAGCACCCAACTCCTGAGCCAGCACCCATGCTCTCCCCATGCCTGGGGATGGAAACCCCCAAAAGCTCCTCACCCCAATGAGTTTCCTATCAAAAGCAGAGCCTATCTCAGCTCCAAACATCCCTGGGTGGGATGACCCAGGGAGCGTGTGAGAACACACTCAGTCTCAGTCTCACACTTACATTCACACTCACACATCCCTCCTCCCTGCCAGGCTGTCCAGGTGAGCTCCCCATCGCCCACCCCATCCCACGGACACTTACTGAACTTCTTGGAGACCCCCCGTTTCTGGCCCTCAGCCATGGCTGTGCTGGTCGGAGGCCGTGGGGACCGAGAGGGACAAGTTTGTAACTGTGAAGCCCTTCCCTACCCGCTCCTCCCTTCCTGCCCCCCCCGCAGTCACTCATCTCACTCGCTCAGCATTTCCTCCCAGGGCTGTCATCTGGTCCTGGCCCCGCTCCTGTCCCTGCCTGCCCTCACACTGTCCCCAGAGTCCCTGCACCTGCCCGGCTGCTCGGGAGCCACCCTGGCTTGGGGGTGCCTGGCAGGTGTGGGCACCCAAAAAACACTGGGAGCCAGCCTTAGAGGAGGCTCCAGCCCTTTGGAGGAGGGTGACAGCCCTAGGGAAAGGCAACAGCCCTAAGGATGAGGCTCCATCCTTAGAGAGAAGGGTGGCAGCCTTATGGTGTCAGCCCCATGGAGGAGGATGCCGTCCCTCTGGATGAGGTTCCAACCCTATGGATGAGGTTGCAGCCCTCTGGATGAGGCTCCATCCCCATGGATGAGGGTGCTAGCCCTGCAGACACCCCTGCGGGGTGAGAGCCTGATGGCATCACTGCTGGTGGGACTGCCCTGCCAGGAGCTGTCCTCTCATACCAGGGGACCATGACTCCGTGCAGGATGAAGGGACCTGATCTCAGCATGGCCCCGGTGCCCGTGTGTTCCCATGGCAGGGATGCCACCAGTCACCTCTGCCACTGCTCCGTCCTTGGCCACAGTCCCACTTTGGGACCAGTTTCACACAGTCCCAGCCTGAGCCGAGGCTCGTCCTGCACCTGCACATGGGCAGGGATGTTGTCCCCATGTGGGGACAGGGGCAGGAACTCGTGGCCCCCTGGCACCAGACCCCAGTGTCCTCCTGCCCTGGCCGTGGCATCCCCATGAGAGAAAAAACCCTCTTTTATTCAGTTTAGAGAAGATACCAATATCTGTGAGATAAAGAAGTTTAGCAGAAAAGGGAAAGTTTCTATTTCAGCGTGTGCTGGGTGCTCAGGCCACAAAGGTCCAAAAAGCACACCCCCACCCCAAAAATCATGCTTTTTATGTGTCCCAAAGGTACCCTTCTACAGCATAATGAGAGGAGTGGGCCTCTTCTCCTAATTGGGTTTGGTGTGCCCCCTGTGCAGGGTCTCCTGGCCACAATGACCACTTTCCTCTGCACACAAAGGGCCTGCCATGTGGCCAAGGCTTGTTCGGCCATATCTTTATCTACTTTCACAAATTCCCTATTCCGGAATGCAAATGTGCCACCAGCTCCAGGCAGAGGCTGCTGCTTTACAATTTCTGCGGTGCTACCTAAAGAAATTCCTGCGTTATGCACTATTTGCTTGTAATAAACCCGTATTTTTTTATTCCTCACACCCGGCTGCGGGAGCACAAAGGCGTTTAACCCCTGACGTGCTCAAATCACAGGCAGGGCACACGACAACACCCTTTGGGGTCGCTCGGTGACACCGGGGGGGACAACATGGCGGGCGCGCCCCTGGACTACAACTCCCAGCATGCCCCGCGCGGCGGCGCCGGGTCACGTGGCGACGGCGCCAGGTCACGTGGCGGAACGGGCGGGACGCGGTGCTGTGGCAACGGCGCGGCCGCCATGGCCAAGCAGTACGACATGGTCGAGTGTCCCTTCTGCGACGAGGTCTCCAAGTACGAGAAGCTCGCCAAGATCGGGCAGGGCACTTTCGGGTGAGTGCCCCGCCGGCCACGGCCCGCTCCGGTTGTCCCCCGGTGTCAGGCTTGCGGCCCGGGCCCGGCCCCGGCCCCGGCCCCGCGGCCTGCCCGCGCCAGGCCTGGGTTCGCCTTGCTCGGGTGTGCGGCCCCCGGTCACTCCTCTGGCTCGAGGGAACCACCCTGGCTCCTCAGACCTCTTTTTCCCAACCCTGGGCTCCGCTCTGTCCCTGCTCAGGCAGAACAGAGCTTATCTTGGAGACGGATGGGGTGGGGACCTGTAACTTGGCTCCAAATATGGGACTTGGCTCAGACTTATAGCTATTTGCCCCAAATGCGCAACTTTTCTCTTCAGATGTGCAACTTTTTGCCCTACGTGTGAAACTTTACCCAAATATACAGCTTGTAGCTCAAAATGTGCAATTTGGCTTAAAATGACAGCTTTTTGCCCCAAATGTTCAACTTTTTGGCGCAAAATGTGCAGCTTTACCCCAAGTGTCCTACTTTCCCCAAAATCCTTGTAAGGCTGCAGGAGCTCTGGGCTCTCTGTTGGCTTAGCCAGCCCCGGGTGCCTTTGGCCTGAGGGGGATGTGGCTGGGTTCATGGTGACTCCACACAGAGCTCTCTTTCTGGTGCTTTAGTGTGTCTTGTTTGGTTTTGTTTCTGGTTCAGGAGCACCTGGCTCCTTCCGATTTTTCCTCGTGCTGCTCACAGGTTTCCTTCTGTTTTTACAGGGAAGTTTTCAAAGCCAAACATCGTCAGACAGGCAAGAAAGTAGCACTGAAGAAGGTGTTGATGGAAAATGAGAAGGAAGGGGTAAGTGTGAGAGCACAGCTGGGCTGTGTTCAGGAAGGCCTGGATTGGGGGGGTGATAGAGAATCTTTGGGGCAGCAGAGATGCATTTTCACTCTGTTCTTTAACAATATTTACTGCTATAATGTGCCAGGGTGAACCTGTAAGGGTGTAGACACAATCCCAGCCCCTCTGTCTTTATCACATATTAGCAGGAGAGGAAATTATTGGGTGTTGTGGTTGCCCTGCCAAGGTGTAGGGCCTGTTGTCACCTTGGCTGCAAAGCCACATGGGGACTGGGCTGCTAGGAGGTGACACTTCCATATGTCCCTTCTCCTGTGAGAAACCTCAGCACCCTCCAGCCAGACTGGCTGTGTTCCTGGAAAAACCAGATAGTGTGTGTCTTGTACCAGAATCTTCCTGATGGTGGTCTGATGGTGCCTACATTTTGACAGTTTCAGTGCTGGTTACATTTTAAAGCCCTGATTGCCCTTCACTGATGTGTTGCAGTGCTGCTCCAGCAGGTCCCCTGCCAAGCTGCCAGTGTCACACGCCTGCTGTTCTCTAAGAGGCAGAGGTGGCCCGGTCTCCTGCACCTCTAATCCCTGTTCTCTCTCTTTTCCAGTTTCCCATCACAGCCTTGCGAGAGATTAAAATCCTCCAGCTGCTTAAACATGAGAACGTGGTGAACCTTATAGAAATCTGCAGGACCAAAGGTACTTTGCAGCATCTCCCTTGTGTTGCTGATGGCTTTTTTCAGCCCTGCTGAGCAGGCTGGTGTCTTGTGCTGGGACTGGGGTGGTCTAGCTGAGCCTGGGCCTTTGTTCCTACCTGTGGCATGGGGGTAACAGATCACTTATCTTGAAAAAGAATTTCTCCACCTCTTTGCTCCCACCTCATACCATCCACTACTGGGTGCTCGCCAGGCCCTGGCTCTGTTTCCAGTGAAATTGCTTTAAAACATTTGCTAGAGTTTATGTATCATTCTCTTACACGGACTTGTATTGGAAAAATACTTTGGAAACTGACAGCTGATGCTACAGCCTGTCCTTCCCTGGCCAGTCATTTCAGTTAAATAAAAATGAAACTGGCAGATACCTGGTGATGGTGTTTTTTGAAAAGTCTAGTCACTGAACACATAGAAATCTCTGGCGTAGGACTGGGAAATTGAAGTTACTCCAGTTCTCCACTGTGTGGATTGTTGTTTGAACAGGTAGGAGTAAAAACACCCATGACAAGTTAATTTTTAATTCATAATGTGATTAAATGAGCTGTAATGATTGGGTGTCTGGCACACTGAAGGTAAATATTTTTGTAGACATGTGAGTTGTTTGTGTTTTGTTTGAATTCCAGTTTTCATCCAAATCTACTTTGACCTGAGTTTACAGTAAAGTAGAAATGTTGCATTTGCTGTTCTCAAATGTCAGGCTTTTCTCTTTTTACCTTGGAAAGGGGAATGCATTAGGGGCCATATCTGTGTCAGGAACTGCAAACCCGGTGTAGCAGGCACCCTCCTTATTGGAGAGGAGAGCACTGTGTTTCTGTGGGGGCTGAGCTTTTCCGGGTGGAGCTGCTTATCAGCAGGTTTTGGTTATTATAGCTGATGAAAATCAGCCTTTCTTTTTAATAATGTTTTGCATATGTACTCTAGGAACAAGATGGAAATCGATTGCTTCTTGTGAGGTTTCCTATACTGACTTTAAATTGCAGTTGGAGTTTTAAATTGGTTTGATCCAGAGTGGCCTGTTTTTGTAGATGCTGTTTGAGGTTGCAGAAGACCTCACTTTCTGATGTGAGATTGGACAGGTTTCCTGTGTTAGTGCATTTTTCCCCGGGGCTGTCTGTGGGTGCCTCCTCTATCACTGATGTCATCAGTGATGGTGCTTGGCTGGCAGCCACAGCTTGCAGGGAGGAAACCCCACAGCCGTTCTGTGCACAGAGCAGCATGAAATGGAGCTTCCAAAGGTTTTTGTGCCCCTTCCTTGCCTGTGCCAATCCTCATCTCCTGGTCTTGTGTTGCTGGTTTTGCTTAATGCCTCTTTACAAAGGACCTTGAGGCCTGTCTGATTCTCTGCGTTCCGCTGCTCTGAGGTTCGGTTGTATGAGCAGCTGGGTGGTGGGATGAGCTGTGACAGGGTTATGGGTCCCAGGAGTTGGACTTTGATAATCCTTGTGTGTCCCTTCCAGCTCTGGAATCACTATTCTGTGATTTATTTCATGACAGTCCTCACTGACAGTCCTCCATGCCTCTCCCACAGCCTCTCCCTACAACCGCTGCAAGGGCAGCATCTACCTTGTGTTTGACTTCTGTGAGCATGACCTGGCCGGCCTCCTCAGCAACGCCCATGTCAAGTTCACACTCTCAGAGATCAAGAAAGTTATGCAGATGCTGCTGAATGGACTTTACTACATCCACAGGAACAAGGTAATGGGCCAGCTCTCTGCTGTGTGTGTTGGTCACCCTGCTTTTTGTGGCTTTCCAAGGAGCAGGTGTCTGTCGAGAGTTTGAAGGGAAATCCTTTCTTGTCTTTCACCTCTTCAGTCTGAACATCCTGCTGGCACCAGGCACCCAAGGAGGGCACTTTAATGGCTTAACCCTTCAATGTCTGTCCTTGTACAGATCTTGCACCGAGACATGAAAGCTGCAAATGTCCTGATCACACGGGATGGAGTTTTGAAGCTCGCAGACTTTGGGCTGGCTCGAGCTTTCAGCCTGGCCAAGAACAGCCAGCCCAACCGCTACACCAACCGGGTGGTGACCCTGTGGTATCGGCCTCCAGAGCTGCTCCTAGGTAGGAGGTGGTGGGCTCTGCCGGCTGCTCGGCCCTCCTCGCCCCTCTGGGAGACTAACTCGGCATCTCCGTTTAGGGGAGCGGGACTACGGTCCCCCCATTGACCTCTGGGGCGCAGGCTGCATCATGGCAGAGATGTGGACCCGCAGCCCCATCATGCAGGGGAACACAGAGCAGCACCAGCTCACCCTCATCAGCCAGCTCTGCGGATCCATCACTCCGGAGGTGAGGGTGGGAGCAGGGATGAGGTGTAGAGAGTGGGAGGAGTGTGAGCAGGGTGTGGGACCGGGCCCTTCCCTGCCCTGTGCGCTGGCTGCTGTGTGCTCTCAGCAGCACTGGAATGTGCCTGCAGCTGGCAGGGAGGCTGGAGAGTTTTCTAGGCTGTGTTTGGGGGTTGTCTCTCAGACAAACAACCTCAATTTCTGCTTAAGGAGGGATGGTTTGTTTTTGTTTCCTGTTGAGAGGTTTGTCTCGGGTGTTCTGCACTGGTCAGTTTGAAAAACCTCTTGAATTCTGGTTTGTGATTTGTGGCATCACCTCAGCCTTATTGTGAGCACTGGGCCCGGCCCTTTCTCAGCTCCTCCTTTATTATTAGCAGCTCGTCCTGCCCTCTTGTGGGGAGTGAGCTGAGGGATCCCAGCACGGACTGGGATCCGTGGGATGTTGTGCCTGCAGCTGCAGAGTCCTGATCCAGCTGTCACATTCATTATGTACATACATTGAAGGCGCTTTCGTTGGCATGTAAATACCTGCTGTGGTCTCTGCCTGATCAGGGTTGAGATAAATGCTAGTGATTGCAGCTTTGCTTTCTAAGGATAAAAGATGCCACATCCAGGTGATTATGTAGCAATTAGTTTTGTCACCTTATCTTTCTGGCTGTGGTAGGCATGCTCTTTAGTAGTTCTTTTGTGGGAGAACCAGAAATCCTGGAGCATCCTGAATGCTGTTTCCACACCAGGAGGGCTCTGTCTTGACTTGTCCACATGTCTCCAGGCATTAGTGCACCCTTTTGGTGCCTCCTTGTTGCCGTGGGAACAAGGTCTGCCAGCTTGGAGGTTATAAAATAGAATTATTATTTCAGACCTTATCCTGGTTTGCCTGAGGGTGTTTGAATCAAAAATGGCTTATAACTATTTTCTCCCATCTCACCTTTCCCGCCCTTTCCCAGGTTTGGCCAAATGTGGATAAATACGAGCTGTATGAGAAGCTGGAGCTGCCCAAGGGGCAGAAGCGGAAGGTGAAGGATCGGCTCAAGGCCTATGTCAAAGACCCCTACGCCCTCGACCTCATCGACAAGCTGCTGGTGCTGGACCCTGCCCAGCGCATCGACAGCGACGATGCACTGAACCACGACTTCTTCTGGTCGGACCCCATGCCCTCGGACCTCAAAAACATGCTGTCCACACACAACCAGTCCATGTTCGAGTACCTGGCCCCGCCGCGCAGGAGGGGTGGGCACATGCCCCAGCAGCCGGCGAACCAGGGCAGGAACCCGACTGCCACCAACCAGACTGAGTTTGACAGGGTGTTTTGACACCCAGCAGGGCCCTGGCTGGGCTTCTCTGCACTGAATGGGGGTGTCCCAGTGAGGTCTGTTTGTCTAGGAAAGGACTTTTTTCAAGGTGAAGTGACTGACGGCATTAACAGAGCTCGGCTGTCTTCTCTCAGCCACTGGGGAGGTGACTCCTGTGGGCTCGACATTGTTTTCCTGCAGCGTTGTCTCAGAACCTGTGTTCCCCGCCCCCTGCAACTCTCTGTATTGGTTACATTAAACTTGCAGATCAATTGTTACAGATCTGGTGGTGGAAAAAGTGTCCCTGTCCATGCTGGGGCTCTTGGCAAATGGTGCTGGGACCAAACTGGGCCCTGCTTGGACATGTCTCAGCTCTCTTGGTTGGTTGTAGCTCCTGCATGGAGTATCCTTTGAGCACTGAAGCGTTGATGTAGGACTAGGCAGGTGCTTCTGAGTCATCAGATGTGTCCTGGGGCAGGCAGAGTCACTCTAGACAGCATGACTTGCTCTCACTGGAAGTTGGAATCTAATCTAGAAAGGGGCTTACTGTGCAAACCAGAGGGGTGGCTGGCAGAGCTGGCTGCTCCATATAGCCAGGATTTGCAGTGGGAATTGCTGGTCTCTGTAACAGCATGTGGCATCCATGCTTTCTCTACTGCAAAACACAGTTGGGAGTCCTGTGGGACACACCCAACCTGGTGTGGGATTCCCTATAGCCCTGTCTGGGCAGGAGTTGGGATGGGGAAGGGAGTTGGGAGTGCTAGCCTGGCCTGAGGTGAGATCTGCCATCCCACTGTCAGCATGGATTTCAGGGCAACCCTCTGTGTCCCCTGCTCTCTCCTGGAACTCTTTATGTGAGTCCCCAGCAAGACTGCTGTGCCTTCCTTGTGATGCCTAAGGGTTTCTTTGATTTTTGATTTTTCAGTTTTATAGATGTTAGAAGTTATTGTAGATCTAATGTACTAGTAAAATAACTTCAGGTGCTGAATGTTTAAACATACCAACTCCATCCTATATCAACTCCTTAAAATTCCAGTAGCTATATAGTCTCTATTTCAAGGTAGAATTGCAGAGAAGCACTATGAAGCCTGTACCACAAGATAGAGACATTGACAGAAGGACCTCCAACTCTGAAGCTTTGGAAGGCCTCCAAGGACCCGACATGCTGTGAAGAAGACAACGATGATGAAGGAAGGGACCTGAGCCCCCAGACCCAATTCCCGACGAGGTGTGCTGGAGGTGGAACGGGGCAGGACTGGGGGAAATAATGGAATGGGATTGGATGGACATTATTATATAATCTTGAAACTCAGGTCTGAAGGGGGGGTCCTGTGTAAATGTATTCCTGGAGCCTGGAGGCTCATTAAAGCTCCTGCTCACTTATCTCCTACTAAAAGTTGCCTGGAGTTTTTTTTCCTCGCTCTTTAAGGCATCACTTGGGTGCAGGGACCAGCCTGACAGACTTGGGAGCACTTTGCACAAACTGATCGCCTTTGCACACCCTAGCCACCTTCATCCAGAGCCAGTGCTCCTCCAGATCTGCTCCCTGCAATCCCTTTGGCTGTGAGCTGCAGCTGAGCCCTGCGGGTCCCAGACTCAGCCTGTGTGCTGTGCGGGTGATGCTGCCGGGTGTGGGGGGTCCCTGTGCCCCAGGGGCGGGCGGTGGGGGCTGCAGAGCCACGTCCCTGCGCTGATGGGCTGAGCCACCGGGCCTGGGGTTGTGTCTGCTGCTTCATCCTCATTCTCACCTTCATCCTCACCCTCACGCTCAGCCTCAGCCTCATCTTCATCTTCACCCTCACCCCTCATCCTCACCTTCATCCTCATCTTCATCCTCACCCTTCACCCTCATCCTCATCCACCCCGTGTCCCGCCCGTCTGCCCCTATCAAAGATGGCGCCCCCCGCACTTCCCCTCCCCGTTTGACGTGGCGTGCACCGCCCGGTTCAAAGATGGCGGGCGGTGTTGCGGGTGGAGNTGCTGCCCCCCCCCCAGCACACCCCGCAACACACCCCCCTCACCGCAGCACCCCACCGCTTTGTGCCCTGCCCCGCAGCCCCCGGGTCGTGCGGGCTGCTGCGCGCCCCGCGATCCGCCGCGCCCCCCGGCAGCTACGGGTGACCCCGGCCTGCTGCGGGAGCCGCTCCGCAGCCGCGCCGCGTCCCGTGCCACGGGTGGTGCTCGATGTGCGGTGCCCGGTGTGCGGCCCCAGGCGTGCCGTGCCCGGTGTGCGGTTCCTGGTGTGCGGTTCCTGGTGTGCAGTTCCCGGTGTGCGGTTCCCTGTGTGCGGTACCCGAAGTGCGGTCCCCCCTCCGGGGCAGGCGGGAGCCGTCCTGCCCCGCACTAACCAGAGCTGGAAGCGCCGCTGTCTGATGGGCCAAGGGTCCAGCTGCCTGCGGGAGTGGTTCCCCATCCTGGGGCCATGGGCTGGTCACGCAGCGCCAGCCTCTCACCCCAAACCGGCGTGTGTTTGTTGGGCTCCGGTCCCACGTGCCCCGTGCAGGTGCAGCGCTGCTGCTTCCTTGATGCCGCTCGTTAAACAGCAGCAGGGTGTGTGTGCTCTGGAGCGCCGCCCGCTCCCTCCAGCGACCTTGTCCCACTGGGCACCAGCGGGTGCCGGGCGCTGGCCTGCCCTGTGTCCCCATTGCGGGGCCAAGGGGCGCCCGGGGAGGGGCGGGCAACCCCTGCCCATAAGTAGGCTGTCCCCGTGACGGGCTGTGGCGCTGCCGGCGGGTCCCCGCAGCGCCATGGCAGAGATGCTGCCGGCGTGGGTGGCTGCGGGCACCGCCGAGGGTGCTGAGCCCGATGGGGTGGGTCAGGGTGCAGCGGGCTCGGGGCAGGCTGGGGGGCGGTGGGCACCTTCCCAACCACCATGGGGGTCTTTCCAGGATGCAGTCCAGATGCTCAACACCCTGCAGACCAATGCCAGCTACTTGGAGCAGGTGAAGCGGGAGCGCGGCGACCCCCAGGCCCAGCTGGAAGCCATGCAGGGCTTTTTGGAGAGGAGTGGGCTGAAGGTGAAGGGGGGGGATCCCTGTCCCCCTGTCCTGTCAGCGGTGCTGCTGTGCTTGGCACTGGTGGCTGCGGGGGTCTCACAGGGTGGTTGAACTCTTACAGGTCGAGGACCTGGATAGACTAAACATCATCCACGTCACGGGGACGAAGGGCAAGGTGAGGCGGGTGGGCGGTGCTGTGGGGGACTGGGGGGATGAGGGGGAGCCGCTGGTGTCTGTGGCTCTGTTTGCCCCTGCCCTGGCACGGGTGGGTTTAATGGTGCCATCTCCTCAGGGCTCAGCCTGTGCCTTCACTGAATGCATCCTCCGCAGCTACGGGCTGAAGACAGGCTTTTACAGGTGGGCATGGGGGTCAGGAGGGTTTTGGGGGGCCGGTGGCACCGTGCCTGACTGTTCCCCCTGCTCTGCCCCTCTCCAGCTCCCCTCACCTCGTGCAGGTGCGCGAGCGGATCCGCATCAATGGGCAGCCCATCAGCAAGGACCTCTTCAACAAGTACTTCTGGCTGGTCTACAACCGCCTGGAGGAGACCAAGGTGAGGGCAGCAGTGATTTGTGGGGCTGGTCCCTCCCTCAGGTTCCCCCTCCCAGGGCCGTATGTTCCCACCCTGGTTGGGGATGCCCCATGCTGTCCCCTCATGCCCGCTCTGCCTGGCAGGACCTGGTGCACACCAGCATGCCGGCGTATTTCCGCTTCCTCACCATCATGGCCTTCCACGTCTTCCTGGAGGAGAAGGTAAGTGGTGGTGGTGTCTCTGGCTTGTGATAGGTTGGGGACATTAAGGGAGAGTGGGACATAGGATTCAGCCCTCACTTGGGGCAGAATGTGCATGGGTCAGGCTGTTGTGGCTGTAACCAGGGGATGCTGTGCCAGGTGGATGGTTCCCCCACAAATGAGGTGTGGGTTCAGGTGTGGGTTTGGAAGGGGTGGTGACAGGGACCTGCCCCCACCCACATCCCCAAATCCATGGGCACACATGGTGCTGGTGACCCTGTGATGGCTCCAGTGTCCCCATGTCCCCAGGTGGATCTGGCAGTGGTGGAGGTTGGCATTGGTGGCGCCTATGACTGCACTAACATCATCAGGTAGGAGCTGGTGTGGCCAAGCCTATCCTGCAGGGCCACCAGACCCTGGTGTCCCCAGGGTAGGGGGGACAGTGGGGACACTGCTGTGCTGCATCCCCAGGGCACCGGTGGTGTGTGGAGTCTCTGCCCTGGGCATCGACCACACCAGCATCCTGGGGGACACCATGGAGAAGATTGCTTGGCAGAAGGGTGGCATTTTTAAGGTAGGGAGACCTGGTCATCTCCTGTGGTTTTGAGTGTGCTCCCCTGTGATTGAGCCTCCTCCATGTCCCTGAGCATCCCCATCCTTCACAGCCTGGCGTGCCAGCATTCACCGTGTCGCAGCCGGAGCGGCCACTGGAGG
The DNA here is from genome assembly GCA_013396655.1 of Campylorhamphus procurvoides. Taxonomy (NCBI): domain Eukaryota; kingdom Metazoa; phylum Chordata; class Aves; order Passeriformes; family Dendrocolaptidae; genus Campylorhamphus; species Campylorhamphus procurvoides. Next base: position 3,039,614 of record WBMV01005841.1, on the reverse strand, counting down.
TGCTGAGGGAGCGAGCCCAGGAGAGGAAGGTGAGCTGGGGGCAGCGGTGTGGATTTGGGGTACCCCATGGCAGGGGGCTCAGTCTGCTCTCCCCACAGTGTCCCCTCTACCTCTGCCCAGAGCTGGACCAGTTTGAGGAGGGCTGCCAGGCGCTGGAGCTGGGACTGGCAGGTGCCCACCAGCGCTCCAACGCTGCCCTGGCCCTGCAGCTGGCACGGACGTGGCTGCAGTGCCGCGGCTGCCAGGGTAAGCTGGGGAGGACAGGGACAGGGGGGTCAGACCCTGCTGTGGTCCCTGGGGTCTTAGTGTGGTGCCTGTCCCCACAGGTCTTGGGGAGCTGAAGGAAGTGCCACCAAGCACCGAGCTGGCGGGGAGGCCGGTGCCGCTGGCACCCACCTTCCGACCCACCGATGCCATGATCCAAGGTGCAGTATGGCTGTGCCAGGACCCTGCCTTGCTGTGCCACAGGGCACGTGGGAGGGCCATGCTGGACCCCAGCCAGTGCCACCTGTGCTGGAGGGCATAGCCTGGCTGTCGGCCCCACAGTGGATCCCCGTGGGGGTACTAGTGCTGGGGAGGGTGTGGGGGTCCCAGCTGTGCTGTTTGTCCCCCCAGGCCTGCGGGACACAGAGTGGCTGGGCCGGACCCAGGTGCTGTCCCATGGCCCTGTGACGTGGTACCTGGACGGAGCTCACACCACCAGCAGCATCCAGGCCTGTGTCCGCTGGTTCCGTCAGGCTGCCCTCAACCAGGACAAGCTCCATGAGTAAGGAGGGGACACAAGGAGGGGGACACATGCTGGGGGGGCATGGTGGTGGTGCTGGGGGTCTCTGTGGGGCACGGGCCACCTGCCCTTTCTCCCTGCAGCGGTTCCGAGGTGCGTGTGCTGCTCTTCAATGCCACGGGGGACCGGGACACGGCGGCGCTGCTGAAGCTGCTGCTGGTGAGGTTTGGGGAAGCACGGGGTGGGTCGCTGTGTCTGGATGCCTGGGCTCTCTGCCTGTCTTGGGACCCGCCTTGCTGTGGGTGTGGGGAGCCACGAGGTGGAGCTGGCCCCTTGCCTGTCTGTCTGTCCACCCTGCTGTCCCTGGGTGCATCCCATTTCAGCTCCCCATAGGGGTCTCATGGTCCTGGTTTTGGGGAAGGGACTTGGATCATCCCTCCCTGGTTCCTGTAACCATGCTGGTGTGGGACTGGTCCCAATGGAAATCCCGTGGGTGGGTCCTGAGGGTTCCCAGAGCACTGACCCCCCCTCTTCCCACAGCCCTGTCACTTTGACTACGCTGTCTTTTGCCCCAACTTCACAGAGGTGTCAGTGGCCAACAACGCGGGTGAGTGCTGGGGAGCCGGGGTCTCCCCTGGCCCCCCTCCATCATGATTGCCCCCCATCCCGGCCCCCAAATCCCTGACCCCCCCCATCCCTTGCAGACCAGCAAAACTTCAACGTGACTCTGGAGAACGCCCTGACCCGCTGTCTGGAGAACCAGCGGACGTGGACCCGACTGCTGGAGGAGAAGGGGGGGCAGGACCCCTGGCTCCCGGCTCCCCTGCGGGTGGGGGGGCTCCTGCAGCCGACCCCTGCCCGAGGCTCCCTGCTCCTGGTGCCCCCAGCCCCGCGACCCCTCAACTCCCCAGCCCTCGTGTTCCCATGCCTGGCCCAGGCGCTGCGGTGGGTGGCACAGGGCCGGGACCCCCACCTGGCAGCCCCTGCCACCTCGGGGGCTCATGCCCACCCTGCTGCCAGCAGCGGGGCTGTGCTGCTGCGGGAGGCGGCCGCCGTCCGTGTCCTGGTCACCGGCAGCCTGCACTTGGTCGGGGGGGCCCTCCGGCTGCTCGACCCTGCGCTCTCCCAGTAACAGGGACAGGACGGGGCTTTGCACTTGGTTTTACTTGAAGCAGCGGTTTTACCCCCGATGATGCTCGGAGGTGTCTGGGGGAACACGTGGGACCCCCTTGCCTCACCCTGGCTCAGCCATTTTCACCCCAGTGCCTTTTGCCTGTGCCCTGTCAGGGACATTGCCCATGTGGGGGATGCTCCTGGCCCCTATTCCCCTCTTAGTGGGATTGACTGGGGGACCCCCGGGGTCTTGGGAGTCTGCCCCAGGCTGTGCTGTGGTCCCAGTGCCCCAGGGCTGGGTGGTTTGGAGGGGGGGTGGTAGGTGAGAGCATCAAGCCGTGGCGAGGCTTGGCATCAGGGCGCGACTAATTTAACATAGGGGAGATTTTTATTATTATTAATAACAGTTTGTAACTTGTATGGGGAGCTGGGGGGGTGGTGGTGGGTTCTGCCCATCGCCCTGTGGGAGGGCAGCAGCCTCGCACCCCCCCTCCAAATAAACCTCTTGCTGCTCCCAGTGGTGCCTGCTGCCGCCTTGGGGGGGATGCAGGAGGGGCACAGGGGTCACCCCAAGTGCTGGGGCATGTCCTGGGGGCACCCACTTCTTCCCCCCCCATTTGATGGGGAGCCTTAGGGGAGGCTTTGGCAGTAGCTGCTCCTTCTGCCTCCCCACTGCAGCGGGGGACCCCGGGGGGGTTGCAGGGTGCACCCTCCCCGGCGTGGGCTGCCCTCGGGGGGCCAAAGCATTCACTGAATGAGTAACATAGGCCCCCTCTGGGCTCGGCCTGAGATTTGGGGCAAAAAATCAGCTTAATGGCACTGGGGTGGGTCCCCAAGTCCGTTGGCCAGAGGCTGTGCGGGCTCAGGGGGGCCCGGGGGCGTCAGGCCATGCTGCTGGTGGAGCAGGGGGTGCTCTGGGTGCTGCCGATGCTGTGGTTGGTGCTGCTGCTCTCCGAGGCTGGCGCCGTGCTGGAAACCGGCTGCAGTTTGGAGATGGGACCTGGCTCACACCATGGCGCCCGCCATGGGGATGGGGAAATACCAAGGGGAAACCACACTCAGGGCGAATGGTGGTGGCCTTGGCTTGTCCCCACAGGACCTTCCAGCCTTCATGCACAAACCCTCATGGACCACTCCCCAACTGGCCCCTGAGTCCCTGGGATGGAGATGAGCATGGGGGACCGTGATGGAACCAGGAAAAGGAGGGAGGGCAGGTGGCAGAGGGGATCTCAGGGTAGTAGGAGGGATCCTGGGGAGCTGTGGACACCTGGAGCAGGGTTATTCCCCTATGGCATTGCCAGGAGAGCTGTGCAGATGAGGGCAATGGAGCAATCTGTTCCCTGGCTCACCTGGGGACCTTGGCCAGGGAGAAAAACGGGCAACCCATTAAGGGACATGCATGTGGCCCTCCCATCCCACCGTGGACATGCCCAGGGGTGGTGGATACTCACGGGTGCGCGAGTAGATGCACCAGAGCCCAGCGGTGAGGAGTGCTCCGATGAGGAAGGCGCCAAAGGTGATGCCCAGGACAGCAGCCAGTCCCAGCCCACGGCCTGTGGGAGGACAGGGCCATCAGCACTGTCACACTTGGGGCCCCCTTCCCACTCCCATTCCCACCTTGGCCCCCTTCCCTGCCCCAAACTCACTGTTGGGCGGCCGCCAGGTATCCTTCACTCTCACCTCCAGGACCTTCTCAAAGATGGTGTTGTTCTGCAGAGGTGGAGGTTGGGGTGAGAGGAGGGGAAGAGACCTGCACCCCAGCAAGGGGACAGGGCTGGGAGCCTCCAGGCTCTCTGAGAACCAGGGAAATGCTGCTCCCAGATGGGCTCCATCACCCAATGGCATGGGACAAACACGCCAGGCTGGGACCAGCGTGGTGGCATCTCAAGGTGGGGGGTTACACTGACCTGCAAGCCAGCTTTGCACTTGAGGGTGGCGGAGAAGGGGATGCGCCCGCCCTCAGGAACGGCGTAGGTGAAGCGGAAGCGCCAGATCTTCCTCCCGTGGCTGCTGGGGGGCCCCTCCAGCACGGCCACCCCTGCACCATGTGCCTCCCCACCCTGCACCAGCAGCACCGGCTCCCGCCCCGGTGCCACCAGCCAGCAGTCCTTCAGCTGCAGGTCGGCAGGGTGGTCCTCCCACCGCATGGATGCCTGTTGTGAGTGGGGGAGAATGAAGGGACACTGTCAAGGTCCCTGGCCCAGGGATGGCTGGACTCCCCCAGCCCGGGCACTGGGCAGTACCTGCAGGAAAGCCTCCTTGTTGACCTCCAGCTCTGTCTGTGGCACCTCGAAGGCAGCGGTGGGGAAAAGGCGCAGGAAGAGCTCCCGTGGGATCTCACACTGGAAGGCCACCTGCAAATGAGGACAGCACTGAGGCTACCCCCAGCACAGCACCCAGCACCAAGCCAGCAGTGGCATTGGTGCCCTTCTCCCAGCCCTGGGCACACTGGAAAACCCAACTCTTACCCGCACGTTCTGCAGTGCTGTGCCCTTGGACAGCTTGATGACGAGCTGCGAGAAGGGCAGGAAGGTTGGGTCAGCCAAGTGGTCCCCACTGCCAGGGTCAATTGTCCCGCTTGGATAGGATGGGATGGCATGGGAGGGTCCCAACATGGGATGGGATGAGATGAGATGGATAAGACGAGATAGGTCCACCATGGGATGGAATGGAATGGAGTGGAAGTCCCAACCACACCCCCCTGCCGTCTCATGGATGTTTCCAGCCATGCAAAAGCAAGGAGGTCCTGGTGGAGAAGCCCCACCAGTCATCACTGAAGTCCTCATGGGGTATCAGTGGGGCTGGGTGCAGCACCACCAGCCAGCACCCCCCTTACCTCATTGTTGGCATAGCCCCTGCCCCCCAGCAAGGTGCCACAGTGGCTCAGGGGGCTTTTCAGCATGAAGTGGGTGGCATTTTTCTCTGCCTGGCAGTTGATGTCCCGCAGTGTGATGTCCTTGATGTCCAAGTCTTTGATGGCCTGGGGGAAAAGCACATGTTGGTCACCCAGAGTCTGGGGACAGCTCCGAGCACCTGGAGGAAAATGCGACCACCATGTGATGTCAGTGGACATCGGGACTCCCCCCTCCTTCCCCCTCACCTTCAGGTGGGACCTGATGATGGTGATCTCCATGGTCTCATCTGTGCACTTCCAGGGCTTGAGCATTAGCAGCAGCTGGTGGGGCTGCAATTCAGCAGGGGGGGTCGGGGGGGCCAGGGGGGTGGTCGTCTCAATCCCCTTCTTGGTTGACTCTGCAGGACAGGGAGTTGGGGGTGCTGAGTGGGGGTGCTGGGACTCCCCACCCCACCCAGCCCTGGGGCTCTGGGGGCCTCACCATGCTCCAGGATCTCCAGGCTGATGCGTGTGGTGGCGGGGATGGAGGAGTAGGAGGCTATGGTACTGTAGTTCTTCTCGAAGGCTTTAGCGATGAGGCCCTGCTCCGTGTCAGGCAGGAGCTCCCCAAACAACACCATCGGAAAGATGTGCATGATCTTGTAGTACCCAGAGGCCTACAGTGGGACAGGGGGGCAGCACAGAAGGGCTAAATGGGGGTGGGGACAGCTGGGCATGCACAAGGCAGGGATGGCTTCTGGGTTTGTCCCTTTTAGGAAGGGTTGCAGCAGGAGGACTGCCACCTTCCCATGCCTAATGTCCCCAGGTTCCCTCCTGCCACCCTTCCCGTGCCACTGGCATCTCCTGGGCACCTGGCAGACCCATTGATGGGGGGGACACACGTCTTGCTCAGCCTACCATGACCTGGATGTTGCATTTCTTGAAGGAGAGTGACCAGGTGAAGTTGGCCTTGCTCTGCAGGATGAGGATCTGGTTGCTGACATGATTCTCAGGACAGCTCAGGGACACGTTCACTTCTGTGATCTGGGATCTGCAAATCCACAAGAGCCCCATCTCAGCATCAGCATTCCACACCAACGGGTCCCACATCCAACCTGAGACGTGAGGCTCTGCCTTTGAGACACTCCAGGCACCTCCAAGCACATCCCACCCCTGGGTTCCCACCGCTGGCATTGCAGTACCTGGGCTCTGACTGCAGATGGATGATGTGAGCAGCCCTGGTGCCCTGGGCATCGCTGCGTGAACAGCCCTTCACCCCTTGGAAGAAGACCTCAGTCTCCAGGTGCGGTGTGGCATTGAAGTGGTCCTGGGGGATGCAGTCTGGGGGGCTGCTGGCATCTGTGTAGGTGAGGGGAATATCAGAACCAAACCAGGCTCAGTGGGTGGAGAGATGCTCAGGGCCAGCAGCATCAGTTCCCGTGGCATCTCCCCAGGGATGATGCTTTGCCCTGGGGGGTTGTCAGCCTTCTGGAGCAGGAAGATCACTCCTGCCCACTCCAGCCCCCAGCGCCAGCCCCCAGCCCCACGCACCTTCTCCCAGGCGGAGCTGGACCCAGTGGGGATCCTGCAGCTCGCTGTAGGACGTGATGCCCCCATAGGTAGTCTGAGCCCAGGACAGCAGCTGCTCCTCACTGGAGGCCATGGGTGGCTCGGGGCCCTTCTCTGTGGTGGTCCCTGAGATGAGGTGGGCGTCCTGTGGGCCGAGACACAGCCTGAGCCAGGGTGGGGGGCAAAGCACATCCCTCCCTGGTGTGGGCTAACACGGGATGGGGAAAGTGAGGAAAACCTTTCTTTCCAGAGGGCAGGATGCAAGTGTGAAGCTAAACCAGACGAGCATGTCCGGAGCCTGGGCTGGGGGTCACCCTGGATGAATGCGGGTTTTCGGGGACATGGGCTGGGAGTGGCGGGAGCAGCCGGCGGCACGCGGAGGGCTCGGCCCACTTTATTATTAGCCACAAACAAAGCAGGAGGTTTATTTTGCTAACAAAGCGCCCGACCCCGGCTCAGCTCGCTGGAGCCAAACCCCATCCCTGACCTTCCTCCCGCCGGCCGGAGGAAACGGGAGCTTTTTCCAGCCCTGTGCGTCATTCCCTGCCTGGCCAGCCCTGTGCTCAGCGCCACCAGCAGTGGCCAGGAGCGTCCCCTCCTCCCCGGGGCACCACAAGCATCGTGGTTGGGGATGAGGTGGGGGGCAACCAATCTCCACCAGGGACCCCTTTAAACATCCCCATGGATGGCCCCAGCCCTGCTGCCCCCTGGCATTGCTCCTGGTGTAGGGCTGTGGCACTCACGGTGTGGATGAGCAGGTGTGGGCACTGGGAGTTGATGGTGGCAAAGCAGCGGGCGCAGAGGAGGATGAGCACGGGTGACCGGCTGCAGGCATTGGCTCCTGGTGTGATGGACACTGTCAGCGGGACTGTAGAGTCCTGGGGGGAAGAGCAGAGTGTCACCACTGCGGCCACCAAGCCCCAGTTGCTATCACCCCCCTGGCTGTCCCCGGAGCCAGAGGCAGCAGGGAGAGACCTCAGTCAGGAGGCAGCGAGGAGGCAGCTATGGCTGTGTTTAGGGTGCAGCTGGGGGGATGTAGGGACACCATATGGATGTGTACCCACATCAAGGGACCAAACCTCCCGGCTCCCCCAAGCAAGGGACGAGAGTATCCCTACCTCAAGAATGGTGGTAACCCCACACTGGGGTCCAGGGCATCTATGAGTCAGACATTGAGTAGTCTCTGCACTGGGCAGCAGGGTGTCACCCCACTGCTGAGGGTCCCCACCCCAGGGAGTGGCACATCCCCACACTGGGGCTGGGACTTCCCTATACCAGCAACCAGAGCATCCTCGCAATGGGGACTGGGGTGTCCCCACACCAAAGACTGAGGTGTCCCCACACTGAAGACTGGAGAATCCTCATCCCGGGCACCGGGACATCCCCCCAACAGGTTTCCCAGCCCTACCCAGCACCGTGCAGTCGCTCCAGGCTCAGGACTGGCCACACTGGTGTGCAGGGGTGCCGGTGGCACTCATCATTCCTCGTGGCTAGCACTGCCTGGTGGCCTCCAGCCGGAAATCCGGATGGGGAAGTCGAAACACCAGGCGCTAAGTTTGGCAACTTCTCCCGAATCACGGCTCGCAAAGTGCTGAGCCGGTCAGGGGAAACCAGCTGGGGACCGGGCGAGTGGGAGCAGTTTCCAGTGCCGGGCACTGGGATGACGGGATGAAGCCATGGGCATCCCGGCCTGGCCGTGGCCCCGTGGGTGGCCGGGGACCCCGGGTGGCCCCGGGTGTTGGGGAGGAGCCGGCGGCTGTTTTTCCTGCCGCGTGTTTTGTGGCGCTCCATTGTTTGGCTGCGCGAGTGGCGGGAGCCTTGTCGCTCCCCGCCGCCGCCTTTCGGGTTATTTTTTATGTTTTCTTCTTCTTTTTTTTTTTTTTTTTTGCATCGTGGGGATCTGCTTATAGAAATTGGCTTCCAGTAATTCTTCTATAAGTGGAGCCGCGTCCCTCCCTGGCTCCCCCCGCCCCGCACACCGCGGGGCTCGGTGCCTCAGCCGTGACATCAGTGCGTGTCCCCTGCCACCGCTGGTGACAAACCCGGGGCAACCCCGGCCCTGGCACCTATCCAGAGTGCCAGGGCCAGGTCACACCGGGCTGGGCCACAGGGGCCCTTGCAAAACCCACCCTCCTCAGCGTCTCCTGGCGCGGCTCCCGCCCTCGCCCTGAAAAGCAGAACTGGGAGAACTGGGAGGTGGCGGGGGCGGGGGGAGCGTGGCGCCGGGCAGCCCAGGGCTGGGCCAAAACTGGGTGCTGGGTTTGTAGGGACCCCCGCTAGCATGAAGGGAGCTGGGCTGTGCTGTAGAGCTGCTGCGCAAACCCACGTGCTGGTGCAAATCCACTCAGCAGTGCCAGTCAGTACTAGAGCCAGCCCTGACACTGCTCTGTACCCATCCAGGCCCAAAAGCACCCACAATGTGGTTATTGCCCCTTGGCATGGCCATGCCAACACTGTCAGACAAGTTTCCACTTGCTTGGATGCCTTAAAGTGATGTGCTTCCCCCATCAGTCATTCCTTCTTCCATCTCTTTATCCCTCTCTCCATCCCTTCTTCTTGCCCTCCCTCCATCCCTTCCTCCTTTCCACCTTACATCCCTTTCTCCATCCTCCCCTCCCTCCCCATTGTGGTCGCCGTTGGGTACAAGTGGCTCTGCCAAGCTCCTGAGCCAGAACCAGGGCACCTCCCGAGGGAAAGAGGGTGTCCCGGGATGTTCAGCACAAGAATATCTGCCCCAGCAGAATGGATTGTTAGAGAATTTGCCTCTGAAGTCTTTAAGCTCCCATCAGGATCAGAAATGCCCATGGCTATGCCGGGATGGGAAGCTTGGCAAAGATGCCATGGAAGAGGTTAATCCAGGTCCTCTCACTGCTCCTTAGAGGAAAGTTTGTACAGCTGGGACACCCTGTCTGCTTGAGGACAGTGATGGGGTGACAATGCTGTGGTGACAGTGTGAAGTGACAGTGAAAGGTGATGGTGCCAGGGTGATGCACCGGGACCCCTCTCGCTCACCTTGGACCACTTGACGCTGAGGACATGGACTTCATGCTTGGTGTCCAGGGAGCTGCTGCTGACACAGCCCCGCGGCACCGTGCTGGTCGTGTAGGAGAGGGTGATGGGCGACTCCCCCGTCACCAGCTGCAGGTCACAGCCCTCGGCTCTCCCGGGGTCTGGGCGGAAAACAAGAGACTGTCAGTCCCCGCCGCAGGGATGTGGGGTGGCGACACAACACAACGTGGGGGGACATGATGCGGGACGGGGCTGAGTGGCCGCGCCAGTCCCGGCACTACCCCCGCGCCCTCGGTCCCCAGCCCGGCGTCACCGCAGCCCTGGGACCATCTGCTACGTGTCTGCTCGTGTCTGCTCGGGGCCCATCAGCCACCGCCAGCCCCCTCCGCAATCACGTTAATGACTCTGGGATCCGGGCTGGAAAAATCCGCTGTCCCCGCTCGGCACTGCCGTCTGCCAAAACTCGCACCCGGCCGCCCCGAAGGCTGGGGCGGTGGCGGAAGCCCCCCCTTCGCATCTCCCTCCCCTGCTGCAGGAAAGTGAGAAGCGCAGGTATGGAAATGGCTGTAAAGCTCATCCTCCCCGGGCGCCGAGGCGTGAGCTTTGCCCCATCTCAAAGCTCCCGGCGGTGCGCGAGCGAGGGGGACCGGCCGGCGGCTGCCAAGGGAAATCCTGAGTGCAAACAGCCATTTGAAGCTCTGATCCTGTAAATCCCCACGTGCCTCGGCTGTTTCCTCTGCCCCAGGCAGTCCTGCTGCGGCCGGGCTGTTCTTGAGCTGGCCCCTGAGGACCTGCCTGCACCCATGGGGGCTCAAAGCGGGCTGGGCAGGATGGAGTCCTGTGGGCACAGCTGGGGGCTTCCCATGGGGAGACAGTGCCTAGGACACTGTGTTTCCTTTGGAGGAGACCATTGGGCAACGTCCCTTCTCACCCCATCCTCTCCTATCCCTGGCGGCTCGGGCCACCGTGCTGGGACATGAATGGACCCCACTCCAGGGCTACGCAGCCAACCCTACAAGCACTGGGGCTAAAGGGTGTGATGCTCCAGGTCGTTGAGGTTTTGGGATGCGGCACCAAACAAAGCGCCGCTCGTACCATGTCATGCCCATCACGGTGTCCCTGGCCCATGTTTCACCACGAGGGTGGCCTGGCCATGGTGGCAAGGTCATGGCACAGACGCCCCCCGGTGACGCTGCCATGGGCCCACTTATTGTCCAGCGCTTCCTCCCCCCAGCGTGGCGGCCGCGCGGCCGGCAGCATCGGGAGGAAGATAAACAGCTGCTTATCTGGGCGCCACAGGCTGTGTCCCTCTTCCCTTCCACTCCTGCCCTGACGGCACTGGGCATGGCCACGGGCACTGCTGGGCAAAGGACGGGCAGCTCGTCACACCTCCGGCAGCATCCTGCCGGGAGGTCAGGCAGGGCCAGGGGCCACGGCTGGGCTCACCCCTGGCATGGGGCAGGGATGCCAATGGAGAGGGATGCGGGGCAATAGTGCCAGTCGGGCACTGTCTGTCTCTGGGGAAGGCAGCGGGCTCCAGCATTATGTCAGGATCAGATAAGGGGGCTCAGCTGGGCCGCCGGGGCGATCAGATAAGGGCACTGTTATTTTTGTACTCCAGGAAAGGGAAAAAAAAATTAAAAGAAAGAAAGAAAGAAAATCCACTTTATGTTTTTCCAGTCGCCTGCCCTCTCCCTCGCTTTGGCGCAGCTGAGACCAGGGAGCAGGAATGGTCCCACTGCAGCTCCCCTGTGGGTCAGGGGCTGGGGACATTATTCCTGGGGTTTTGGGAGATGAAAGGTCCTGGGCAGAGACCAATTCTGTGGTGTGGGGTGTAGGGCAAGGGCGGACCTGGCGGCGCAGGATGCCCATGGGACGGGCAGCGCCACTTTGGCATCCTTGCATCCGGCACTTGTGTAACGAGCTGACCCAGGTCAGGAATGGGGACGTACCCTGTGCTGCACACTTGAGAGGGAATTGTCATCCTCCAAGCCACCACTGGCTGTTGGACCACGCAGAGGTGGCATCAGGGCTCAGATGACAGGGTGGTTGGGACCAAGTTTCAAACCTGATGAAAGTCACATCATTCCTGCCACTCTAAGTCAGCTGCGTGCCAAGAAGCCTCTTCTCAGGGATGGGAAGGGATGACTCAGTGCCATGCTCACTCAGTGGGGAGCTGTGCTGGTCCCTTCTGAGGTGCACGAAATTCCCCCACCTCTGGAAGCCTCTGTGTCTGTGAGACACCCTGGCATTGCTGAGGGCACCCCAGTCCCATGGCACTGCACACACTGTGGGCACACCAGTCCCATGGCACTGGTCCACCGTGGGCACCCCCAGCCCCATGGGTCCCTGTGAGGGAGAGGATGTGGTGAGTGACACAGGTAGGCAGGACAGGGACAGTGTGTCACAGCTAGGCAGGACACAGGCCATATAGCGCACTTATTCAGGATGGGGACCATTATGGCACAGCTACACAGGACATGGACAATATGGCACAGTTACATAGGGTAGGGTCCATATAGCACAGCTGCACAGGTTAGGGGTGGTATGGCCATAGGAGATGGTCTATATGGCAGAGTGACACAGAACAGGGACCACACAGGCACAGACACATATGACACAGACTGTATAGCTCCGTTACATAGGACAGAGACTGTATGGCACAGCTATGTCATCTAGGGACTATATAGCACAGTCAGGACAAGGACTGCATCACACAGCTACACGGGACAGGGACAGTGGGCAATAGCTCTGTAGGATAGGGACTATTTAACCCAGCTACATAGGATGGGGATCATATAGCACAGCTAAATAGGACAGGGACCATAGGGACAGACACTCAGGATGGGGAGTATATGGCACAGCTACATAGGACACCCCACACAGTAAAGCTGTACGGCATGTATGGCACAGCCTTATAGAATGGAGACCATAGGGGACAAATACAAAGGACATGGACTGTATGACACAGCTATATAGGACAGAGATAACATTGCACCATTGTGTAGGATGGGGACCATATGGCACAGCTATGTGGTATAGGGACTATACATCACAGACAGCAAGGACAAGGCCTCTGTGGCACAATGACAGAGGGTGCAGAGCACACAGCACAACTGTAGGATGGGGACTGTACCACACAGGGGCAAGGACACAGACCTTACTGCACATCTATGTAGGCTGGGGAACCACACAGCACAGACAGGGAGTGTGTGGCACAGCCACAGAGAGCACAGACCTTATCTCACATATAAGCAGGACAGAGACAGTATGGCACAGCTATAGGATGGGGACTGAACCTCACAGCTACACTGGACACAGGACTTACTGTACATCTATGAGTACGGGGACCATATGGCACAGCTATGGGGGACACGGCCCACATGGCACAGCCTCACTGGACAGGGACTGTCTGGCACTACTTATGTCACAGGACTGTGATATAAGAGAGTGGGTGTCAAGCCTGGCAGTGGGGCCACCCACAAGCACTGGACCCTGAGGTGGCCAGGAGGCACCGACCCAGCCAGGACAGGCAGTGCCGCTGGCCCCGGCCTCTCTGGGCAGCCGCTGCCTTTCCAGCTCCCTACCCCTCTTCCAGTTCCCCAGCTCCCTGCCCTCCATCAGCCCCGATGTCCCTGGGTATGACACCCTTGAAGTTCCCCCCTGTGGTTTTGAAGGGACCTTGGGGTGTCTTTAATGCTTCCCTGCCCAAGTTCTCCGGAGGCAGCCAAGCCCCCAGCTCCTTTTTCACACCCCGTGTCCATTTTTTCCCATCTCTCGCCTTCAGCTCTGTCCCCACACCCCACATGAGGCTTTATGGGGTTTTTCCCATTCCTCAATCCTAGGTCTTGGTCAACCCCTCCACACCCTGCGGTGCTGGAAGGCCACCAAAGCCACTCCAGACCCCCGGGTTCCACTGCCTTGGCCGAGGCTCAGCAACAGCGTCTTCACCACCTCCCGCTCCCTAATGACGCAGCCGGGATTTCGGGGGTCCCAGGGAGTGGCAGGGCTGTGCTGTGCGTGTTCCCGGAGCTCGGGATGACTTTGTCCCGTCCCACCCTAGGGGCAGCCCCCCAAGTCCCCTCTCCCGGGGGGTTCCTGGAGGTGACAGCCTGCGGGAACACACAGAACCCCTTTGCCCCGCGACCCGCGCTCGCCGCTGTCCCATCCCGGGGGTCCCGTCCCGCGGTCCCACGGCCGCTGCCCCATCGCGGGGGTCCCGTCCCGCGGTGTCCCCCTGTCCCCACTCACCCGGGCGGCCGAGCAGCGCCAGCAGCAGCGGCAGGAGCGGGGCGGTGCGGGGTCCCATGTCCGCCTGCGGCCGCTCCCGGGGACCCAGCGCGGAGTGCGGGCGGCGGCAGCGGCAGGAAACCGACTCCCTTCGGAGGAGGGTCCGCGGCGGAGGAAATGCCGCTGGCGGCGCTGGGGCAGGGCCGGCGGCGGGGCGGGGGGGCGGAGAGCACGGACCCCCCCTTCCCCCGTGCCTCAGTTTCCCCCCAGCGCCGTGCGGGGGATGCACCTCCGGAGGGGCGCGTTTGGAAGCGCCCTGAGCAAGGCGAGGGCACTGGTACCCAGGGTGGGTGTCCCCAGGGACCCCCAGGGCTGGTACTGGTGAGTGGCAGGGTGAGACATAGGGGTTCTGGTGGGATTCAACCCCCCCAAGTTACATGGGGGCTGCACACAGTGGTGGGGATGGGGAGCTACCCCAGGTAATGGGGACAGGGGGCTGTCACAGGCGATGGGGATGGGAGCTGCCCCCCGACATTCAGCCCGCACTGCTCCCAGCCAGCACCCCAGGGGTGTTATCATGTTGTAGGCCAGTGGCTGCCCCATGGCCCTGGACACCCCCTTTGGGACCATGGGGCAGATGGAGGCCCCCAGAACCACTGCCTGCCTTGCCTGTACCCTTGGCTGGGCCACAGCCGGGGCTGCCCAGACACCCCTGCCTGGCCAGGTGGGTTTGAGGTCGGGAGGTCTCTTGGAACAGGGTGCCTGGGCAAGGGGGCCACAGCTGAGCACCACCAAGGTGGGAGCCATGGGGTGTTTGGGGCCACCCTTCTGCACCCCTGCCCCATTCCTCCCACACATGCCAGTGGCTGCTGGCCGAGGTGAGAACCCTCACACAGCCATCAGTGGGGCTGGGACCCCCGAGCCGAGGATGGGCACAGGTCTTTGGGGGTGCTTTCCATCCAGACCCACGGTTCAGAGGCATGAGGATAGAATGAGGACCTGCCAGGGAAGCCAGCGACGCCTGTCTCCACCAACCAGGATGTCCCCGGAGATGTCAGTGACCCGGGGTGAGCAGAGCCATCTCCCATGACAGAGCACTGCCATCTCCTGGGGACCGCGGGGATGGGTGCTCACCCGGGGATGGGGACAGTGCTGGGGACCGGGACCAGGCACAGGGTCCCCTGGCCCTCCTGCACTGCTCTCCCCGCGGTGACACCACAGGGTGACGAGCAAGAGACCCTTGGTGATGGACAGTGGGATGGTGACAGCTGCAGGGTGACAGAGGTGGGGGCTGGCTGTGACTGTGGGCTGGCTGCATGTGTAGCCCCTGCACCCCATTCAACCCAGCATCTTCTCCCCTCACAGCTTATGGGGCGACCTTGGGCCTTCCAGCCAGAAGAAAAGCATCTAAACCCCAATACCAATCACCCAGAGACCATGCTCGAGGGAAGAGCAGGGCCCCCATCCCAGCCCCACTGCCCTGCTCACCACCTGGGGAAACTGAGGCACGTTCACAGCACACCCAAGAGGGATGGAGCCACAAGAGAGACGAGTCACCCCACTCCCCAGCTTGAGTGGCCATAGTGTCCCAAACCACCCAACGCCCCTGTCCCCTTGTCCCCCCCGGCACGAGGCAAACACCCGCCGTCCCTGGCCCTGGATCCCTGTCCTGGCAGTGTCCCAGCCCCGGCCGGATGGCTGCATCCTTCCTGCCCGCCTGCCTCCCCACCGTGCCCCGGGCTCTGCCGGTGGCTCGTCGCCCCCCGGGCATCGGGCTGACGTCGGAGCCTGGCGGGTTTGGGTTTTCATCTTGGGGAGTTTTGTTTTTTCCCCCGCTCGCTTCCTTTCTGTACTCTGGCTCCGTGGCCTCGTGGCCTTGGCTGACCCCAGCGTTGCTGCCCCTCCCAACCCCAGCCCCCTGGCTCTGTGCCCAGCTCCCAGCAGCCCAAAAGTAAGTGGTGGGGGGCCCTGTCGGGGTTGCGGCTCCACTGCCTCCTGCCCTCGCCGTGGCTGGGTAATCCCTGGCCCCAAGCCACACCACAGCCCCTGTGCTGTGGCATCGTACCTGGACAGCTCTGTGGGTGCTGGGGACCCCCCAGACCCCTGTCCTCCACACCAGTACCCCCAACTGCCTGTCCACTGGGGTCCCATGAGGACCCCTACCCTGTCCTCCACCCACCAGGACATGCAGTCTGGTGGCTGGGCTCACCTGAGCATCCCCAGCACATCCCTCAGCCCCAGGGGAGAGGTCTGAGTCATGGCACTGATGGCAGCGGGTGCCCAGGCAGGGAGCACCCTGCTCCAGGGCACTGTGCCACCCCGGACCATCACAGTGCAGCCGCCACGTATGTGCCCCCAAAAACCCTGACAGTCAACAAAAAACAAGGAAATGCCAAGGCATGAAAGTGCTGGAAATCCCCATCCCAAATCCGGTCGCCTCCAGCCTCTGGCAGCCAGTGGGAGAGCGGAGGGGAAGGGACGCGTGTGCAGGACACGGCTCGGATGCTGCCCGTGTCTCTGGACACACACCCGGAGCACGAGGGGGTTCAGCAAGTGAGACGGGACAGGGCGAGCAGGATTGGCTGTGGGATGCAGCCACAGGCTCCCCACAGGCTACGGATTGGGAAGCCGGGGCGAGCGGCCGGGATGCTCCCTCCCTTCCTCCAAGCGCAGCATCCCGCTGCCCCGGTGGGATAAACACCCACTTCCTGCCCTTAATCAGCTCCAGAGGGGCCGGGGGGGAGTCAGAGGGGGAGAGAAAAAAAAATCTCTGGAAAGAAAAACTCATTTCCTGCGACAGAAGAAAAAGATAAAGTCTGGGTTCATGAAAGTGAACTTTACTGGGGAGAGACGGGAAAGAGCCAAACACAATGTCCTTGAAATTTCCTCCGCATGGCTCCGTCCACGAAAACAGGATAAAGCCGCTTCCGCTGTCTCTGCTGGAGTGCACTGGGGGGAGTGGGGCCGGGGGCTCGCTTACAGGCAGTCGAGGTGGGTGCAGACCTGCTGGAAAACCTCCTCCACGGAGCCCTCGGCGTTGAGCTGGGTGTGGAGGGGTTAGCTGGGGGGGGTCACCTGAGGGCTCTCGTCCCAGAGCAACTGGAGCTCTTCCAAGGATGGATTTTAGCCACGGTCAAAGAGACTGGGGCTTATTTAGGGCAAAGGGGTGCAGGCCATCCTTGGAGTGGGTCTCCGGGTTGGGAATGAGAGGGGTCAAGTCCACCTCAAACTAGCCAGGACTGAGTTTTCCCCCTTCTCTCATCACCCCCATCTATCACTTCTGTTCCTCTGGGACCACACGTGCACGTCCCCACTCACCTGGCGGACAATGCCTCTGCTCTTGTAGAAGGCAATGACAGGCTCAGTGGCCTTGTAGTAGGTCTCCAAACGCTTCTTGATGGTCTCCTCATTGTCATCCACCCTCCCACTCGTCTCTCCTCGCTTCAGCAGCCGTTTCACCATCGTGTCCTTCCCTGCATCCACGTAGAGCAGCAGCGTGGGGGGGGCAATCTGTGGGCAGAGGGGACACGGTTGTCACCAAGCCAAGTTGGGGGTGTGGGTCTGGTTTGGGGAGGTGGTGGTGGTCAGCATGAGGGCCACAGATGTCCCCACACCATCCTCTGACTCCCCCCACATGGGTCTGGGGACACTGGGATGTGGTTCCAATGGCATTGAGAGCCATGCAGACGGAGGCAAAGGGACGTTGTGGCCAAGCCCTGGCTCTCTGCCATCACCATCATGTCAGCACTGTTGTCACCCTCTGTCAGCCCTCGGACACCCTGGTCCCTCCCACTGCACCATGGGCACAGGCTGTTCCCAAGGCAGGGGGCCCTGCTGGTTGGGATAGTGCCCAGATTAGACCCTGCTGGAGCGTGATCTTCATTGGGATGGGGAGGCCAGGCTGCTGCTGGATGGATGCCCTGTGCCAGGATGGTGTGTGGCATGGCACAGCATGGTATAGCATGGCACCAGCCCTCACCTTTTTCTCAAACTCCTCTCCCTGCTTCACCTCACGGGGGTACCCATCGATAAGGAAGCCCTTGGACACATCTGCTTTGGCCACCATGGCGTCCCTCAGCATGTCCAGCACCGTGTCCTGGCAAGGGGAGGACAGAGCTGCTATGACTGACATGGACAACATGCCCCCCACCCAGCACCCCTGATCCCTGCTGCAAACCCCGCCCTGGGGTGGCAGGGCCAGAGATGACCGAGCCATGTGCCGACAATATGACACCCCTGCAGCCCTGCTGTGCCCATGTGGACTCACCAGGGGCACGAGCTCTCCCTTTTCCATGATGGCCTGCAGCTTCTTGCCCCGCTCCGAGCCCGAGCTGACCTCTGCTCGCAGCAGGTCCCCCGTGGAGAGGTGGGTGTAGCCATATTTCTGCACAATCTTCTCACACTGTGTCCCTTTCCCCGAACCGGGGCCACCTGCAAGGCACACATGTCCCCCAAGCCATGGGCAAGGAGAGGGAGGGGTATGTGGGAGCAGCAGCACAGACCCACAGGAGTCCTCACAGCTTGGTGACTTGGGGGTTGGTGTCACCAAGCCCAGCAGCAGATGGGTGGACAGACCTGCTTCTGGGGTGGGCTGGGGGTTTCAAAGTGCCTGGGGGTGGCATGGGCTGCTGGCAACTGGCACGTGGGCACCACACCCTGATGGCACCCGGGGCATCACCACCCCCTCAACACCCAGGACATTGCTGTCCCACTGGTATCAGGGCATCACCACCCCCTCAGCACCTGGATGTCCCTGTCTCAAGAGCACCCAGGGCTATCATGACCCTGTCAGCACCAAGGACATGACTGCAAGATGGCACCCAGGGCATCACCAGGGACATCAGGACATCATTGTCCCAGCGCCCCCTAGCCATCAACACCCCAGTGGCACTCAGGACATCACCACTGCCTGATGGAACCCAGGACATCAACCCCCCAGGGGTTTGTTATCGTATCACCCCCAAGATGTTCACTGCCATAGATGCTGCCATCCCATGCCTGGACAGAGGTGCCCTCCTGGTCCCAACACACCCTACCATGGCCTTGAGGAGCTGAGCTAGAGCCTTGGCCACCCCACAGTGCCTGGGAACAGCCTAAGTCTCAGTTTCCAGCCCCAGCTTCCCAGGCTGAAGGTGCAGTGAGAAGCTCTGGGCTGACCCCACCAGTGACAGGACCTGGACACAGACTTACCCACCACGAAGATGATTTTGTGCTGCTTGAGCTTTTCTGGAGAAGAGAAAGGAAAAATACAATTATCAAAAGCCAGAAAGTCCATCAGGGAGCATGGGGTCCCCAGGGGGTGCCAGATGCAGAGCTGGCATCCCTGGGGATGGAGGGGACCGATCCCAGAGCCCTGAGGGGGAGGTGGACAGGGAAGCAGCCGCGTGTCCTCATCACCTGGGCAGTTTGGGATGTCTGGACATGTCTGAGCACAAAGACCACACGGCACCTCGGCCACGGGGCTGGAATCCCACTGCCATGTGGCGTTCCAGAGGCGGTCACTGTCCACGGCTCCATCCCTGTGGCCGGCTTCTCACCCTGGTGGGCTAATGGGGGCTGTGGCAGGCTCAGCCTGACTCGGCCACCTTGAGCACCTGGCACGACCCTGGTAGTCCCCGGACCCCAGCATTGGTCCCTGGACCGGGTGGTTGATGTGCAGGTGGCACTCACCACACTGTCCCCTGCCCAGGACCCCAGCATAGGGTTCCCCCCAGCTGTGGGAGCTGTCCCAGCCATGGTGTGGGGCAATGCTGGGGTGTGACACCATGGGGGCAGGCACAGCTAAAAATAAAGTCGAGCTGCTCTGGGGCTGCTTCCCATCTCCTGATGACAGCTGGATGAAATTTCAACTCCTTTGGCAACCGGCATTCCCCAAGGCTGGGGACGGAGCCAAGTGGCTGGCAGGGACCAATGGGACATGGGGCATGTGAAGGGGCTGGAGGGACACGGGGAGGAGTGGATGGGAGAGATGGCAAGGACACAGGGGAGGGATACAGGGAATGGATGCAAGGGGGACCAGGAGCTGCATGTAAGTGGGGCAGATGCAGGGGGGACAGTGGGGACAGAGGCATGGGGGAAAAGGGAATGCAGAGGGCATGGATGCAGGGGGAACTGAGGGGATGGATGCAGGGGGCACTGAGGGGATGGATGCAGGGGGGACCAAGGAAATGGATACAAGGGGCACAGAGGAATGCAGAGCGGATGGATGCAGCAGGGATTGAGGGAATGGATACAGGGGTTCCTGAGGGGATGCATGCAGGGGATACAGGGGGGTTTGAATGCAGGGGATACTGGGGGGATGGATGCAGGGGATACTGGGGGGATGGATGCAGTAGGGATGGATGCAGGGGGACGGATCACTCACCTGTCGACATGCTGCCGTGGTCCAGGCACAGGAGTACTTAAGGCTGCAAAGGAAGAGAGGATAAACAACTCAGCACATCAGGGACACACACGGTTAGAAGTGTCTGGGGAGAAAAAGGGTCTCCCTTTTTGGCCATGATGATGCCCAGCTCCATGGCCCAGCTCGGGGGTGGGACAGAAGACACAACGAACCCCTGACAAATCCGTGAAACAGGGAGCTTAGGATTCCTGCTTCCACAGCCGTCACTTACCTGGCTCCCAGCGTCACCCTCCGCATCCGGCTGCGGTGAGGGCTTCCCCATGCCGGGTGACTCGCTGTGACGTGTCCAGCTTCCTCCTCTGCCCTGCCCATATCCCTATGCCCGGGGTGCTGCCAGGCAGCCGGAAACCCATTTGGGATGCCCGGTGTCCCCGGGACACCGAGTGATGGAGGCAGCGCCCCCAGCTCCCCATGGGCTGGTCTTAGGAGGGGGGTGCCCTGAGGAGGGGGTTGCAGCACCCCCCTGCACCCCCTGGACCTCGAGGGGGGGTTTGGCCACCCTGCCTGCCCACACCCAGCCCTGCAGCACCCGACATGCCTGGCCACAGTGCGTCACCCCAAACCGGCTGGACGGGGTGCAGGGATGGGACATCCTGTGGCCAGGGGGGCCCGCGGCCGCTGCCAGGTCGTGTTACAGCCTCGAAAGGGCAGAGGCCAAGAATGCCCGGGCTGAAACCGGCACCGGGTCACGTCCCTCCTGCGCTGCGGGGATGGAGCCCTGGGGTGGCCCCCGCGGAGCTCCCCCCTGCGGGACCCCTGGATCCCTAATTACAGAGGGTGCTGAGCCCCAGGACCGCTGGTACCAGCCCTGGTGGGGCAATGGGGGGCTGTGGTGATGGTGATGGGGGGCTGCAAGCAGCACCGGCCCCTGTTGTGGGCTGAGGGCCCGATCCAGCGCGGTGCCGGTGCCACGGACGCGGTGTGAAGGTGATGTGGAGGTGACTGGTCCAGAGGGACATCGGGGGATGCCGCTCCCCTCGGGTCGGGGCTGGGGAGGGGGCTGGGTGGGCGCTGCAGCGTGGCCTGGGACCCCCCCAGCCAAGGCCATTGCCGGGCTGCACTCCGGGGTGCTCCCACCCATTCCACCCCACCGACGGCTCCAGCACATCCCCCGTCCCATTCCATCCCATTCCATCCCACCGGCTCCCCCTTGGCAGCCCCTCCGGGGGCACCGCAGCCCCACGGCGGGGGGGCACCGCCGCAGCCCCCCTGGGCA
>WBMV01005841.1:2953071-3016765 GCA_013396655.1 Campylorhamphus procurvoides | reverse complement strand
TCCCTGCCTCTGATGTCCCTTTCCTTGTCCCTAATGTCCGTGTGTCCCCATGCTATGCCCATGTCTCCATTCCTGGCCCCATCCCCACGTCCCTGTCCCATCCCTAATGTCCCCATCCTTGTCCCTAACGTCCTCAAAATCCTCATCCCATCCCCTTCTCCATCCCTAATGTCCCTATGTCTCCATCCCTATCCCTGATGTCCCCATCCCATCCCAATGTCCCCATCCCCAGCTGGTACCTCCTCCCTACCAGCCTCAGGGGGGTAAAGCCCCGGGGGTGTGTTGTCCTTGTTAAGATCCGATTATTGAGAGATGCCTGTGCTCAAATTTAGGTGCAAACAAGACCATATGCTGAAGTCAATAGTACAGATGCTATTTAATAATAAAACGTGAGGTAGAGAGAGAGAAATAAATGAAAGCAGGGGTGGGGAGAAAGAGACAGAGAGAGAAAGAGAAAGCAAGAGAAAGAAAGAAAGAGAGGGGAAAAGAGAGAGATCAAGCAGAAGATAGTCACCACCTGGATCCATCAGCATCCTGTTGGTCCTTTTCACAGTGGGCTTCTGGATTGTTGGGGTCCCGAGGCTGGTGGGTTTATTGAGTCAATGGCTTGTGGTCAGTGGTCACCATTTCCCCCTCACAGATTTGTCTTTTAGCCAGGGGGAGCGGATTTCAGCACAATTTCTGAGCTGGCTTTCCTTGTGGAGTCTTTGTGTCCATCATGTGATACATTCCTTCCCCCCGGCTTTGTTTACCACCCGCTAGTCTGAGATAACACCTGGACTCTGGTATCACCTTTATCTCATCTCAACTTACCCTCAGGTGGCTTAACTTGCAGTCCAAGTTCAAGGCACATTCAGGGTGAGGGGAGGCTTTGGTGGTCACAGATGCCATCTGTCCCATAGCCTGGGGTGGTCTGTGTTTGACTGGTGATACCCATATGAGCAGCTGCCCTTCCCCTCAGGCTGCCACAGTGGGAACCCTTGCCTGGATGCATCACCCAGGATGTTCCAGCCACACCTCTCCAGACCCGGAGCCAGCACTGTCCTGCTGCTCCATTCTGTGCCCACCTCATGGCAAAGCCCTTCTATGGCAACTGTTTGAGACAGGCAATGGGATCTCCAAGTCCTTACACTTACCTGTCCTTCCTCCTCCTCCTCTGTGGCTGCACAGACCCTGTCTCAAGACCCCATAACCCCAGGGCAGGTGGCTGGGGGTGACTCAAGGTGGGGAGGTCTCAGCTGCCACCTGCACTGGAGGGTGGCTCAGAGCTGGAGTCAGCCAGGGACTGGGCACAGATCCCACCTGGACACAGCAGTCCCATTCCCACACCCTTCTGAGCACCCAGAGATGGAAGACAGGTCCCGAGACCCTCTGTGATGGCACCACCGTCAGCCCCAAAAACCCACCCAGAGCCAAGGCCCAAGGCAACAGACTGCAGCAATATTTATTCCTGTACAAACCATTACAAAACACGGACACCCCGCAGCTTCTCCCAGCACCGAGCCCTGCAAAACCCCAGCCACAGCTGGAGGGAAATGGAGGCACAGAGCCCTGCCAAAGCTTAGCACCCACACACGCCATATTTAGGTGTTTTCCCCAAATCCACTTCCCTGCTGCTGAGATATTAATAACAAAATCCTGCCCTGGCCAAGGGGCGCCACTGCCCTGCACTACCTGCCCACTTCTAATTGTTTATAAGCGACTACTGATGGCCTTCTGTTACCACTAACAAGCAACCCCCTCCTTCTCCTTCAGCCAGGAAACCGAAATACAAACTCTGGGGCCAGAAGCAGGTAGAAAAAGATGCCAAAAACCCCAAAAAGCTCCCAAAAATCCCACCATTCAGTTAGAAAAGATTTCGGCAGTGTGGGGTACAGCGGTGCTGGGAGGGACTGGATCTTTTCAGGGTGCTGGGGCAGCGAGGGTGGCAGTGTCACCCCCACGGGGTCCCACCAAAAACTGTGGGGTTCTGCTGGGGGAAGGATGACTGCGGACTAGGATCAGGGGGCTGGGCATGGCAGAGGGGGGCTGAGCTCCAAGAGGAGGTCCTACCACCCAGGGACTTGGGGGAAACAGTCTCTGCAGTGGCCCCAGAAGTGATGCAACCTCAGAGCAGAGGTGACGTGGCACCCCCTTGTAGGCTCAGAGGGGCTGCAATGTGCCCGGACCAGGTTGGGGCATGATCTCACCCCCACATCCACCTCAAACCCTGCACTCACCACTCGGCCCAGCAAAAACCAGTTCAACACCCAGCACATCCCAAGGGGCCACTGTGCACAACAGAGGTGGTCCTGTCAGGCACCCTGATGCCTGGCTCCCACTGCTCCCAGAGGGATGCAGGGAAACCCCCACCCATCCCAGCAGGCAGGGGGCAGCCCTTAGGGCCAGGTGGGGTGGGAGAAGGTGATGTTGTAGAGCCCGGCCCAGGTGGCAAAGACCCTCTTCTCGGTGATGAAGCGGTGGTGGTTGCCCCTGCGGCTCCGCTCGTTGTGGATGTAGGTTGTGCACTCATCGGGGCCCTTGGGCTCGTAGTAGTGGTAGGGCAGGCGGCGGGGTGGGGGGTGCTGGCTGTGGTGGGGAAGAAGCACCAGGTGAGCCCTGTGGTGGGGCCAGAGGGCCAGGGTGGGGACTCAGGGGTCTCCTTACCCGCAGTAGCTGGGTGGCACCATGCCGTAGACGTGGACAGCGTCACACAGCTCCACAGCAATCACCATGGTGAACCAGCCAGTGCTGAGCCACGAGCGTGACTTCTCCCTGAAGAGGTGAAAAATGGGGTGGGGAAGGATGACAAGGGTGAGGTGATGTGGATAAGAGACCCCACCGGTGTCCCCAGCCTGCCCCAGGGACCCCCAGCTCAGTGCTGCGGCCCAAGAAGGAGCTTCAAGAGCCAGCTCTGCTTCAGGGACCTGGAGAAAGGGCGACATGGCATGGGAGGTGGCTCCAAGGTACCTGTCCTTCCCTGTCTCCCCCCGAAACAGGTCATCGAACTGCTTCATGCGGCCAGGGGACACGACATAGGCAGTCATGTTGGGGAAGGAAGCACAGACGCGCTGAATGATCTTCAGGAGGCTCTTCTGCATCTTGATGGGTGGCCCCCAGAAGACGAAGATGTTCTCTGGGGTCTTGTTGACGAACTCCTGGGGCCGCTTGAGGACACGGTAGAGGCTGGAGTGGGCCACCACACGGAAGCTGGTCTTGTTGCCCACGTCAGCCTCGTAGCCTGTGGTGGGAGCATCGTTCATGCGGATGGTGCACTCAGCCCCGTTGATGGCCGTGCCCAAATGGGTGCCCAGGAGGTGGCTGGAGCTGGTGACAATGACGCACTGGTGACAGCGGGCAGTCAGGGTCTGGTGAAGACAAGTGCCGTGGGTAGGTGACTTTCGGTGTCACCACGGATGGGGGACAGAGCATCACTGTCCCCTGCAGAGCCACCGTCCTGCTGGAGGGGACAATTTGGCTGGCAGTCAGCAGAGGGACAGACCCTGTGCCCAGCTCCTACCTTGTTCCCACAGACGGGCAGGTACCCGCTTTTCACCCCCCACTTCTTGAGGTCGGGGGGCCGGCGGGCTCTGCCCCGCAGGCGGCTGTAGGGGAAGACCTCGCTCCCGTTGCCGGAGCTGTAGATGATCAGCAACATGATCAGGGCAAAGAGGACCCCCAGGGCGGCGGCGCGCTGGCTCTGCGGGCAGGGGGAGAGCATCAGCCACGCTGCCCCCACCCCACGGGTGTTAGCACCCACCCCGCTCCCGTGGCATCTCCAGAAGGAGATGTCCCCTGTGTCCCCAGGGAGGTCCCTGGGGTGGTTTCCTGGCACTCACCGCGCTGCCACTCATGTCTCTGTGCTGGTCTCAGGGCGGCGATCGCCGGCATCCCGTGGGCACCTGCAAGGCATGTGGTCACCCCCAGCACCGGCCCATGGGGAGACAGCACCAACCCAGTGGGGATATGGGATGAGCTGTATGCAGGATGAGTTCCCAGGTCTCCCCTCTTTGAAGCAGTGGCCGAACCTTTGGAATCAATTCAGGGAAGGGAAGTGCCATGGGCAGAGGTCAAGCAGGCTCTGGGGTGTGGATGAGCCACAGCTTGTGCCGGCGGGATCCCCGCATTGGGCTGGGCTCCAGGGAGGAGGATAATCCTTCACTGGTGGGGCTGAAACCGCTCAAACCGCAGGGAGGGTCAACCTGCTGCTCATGCAGTGAAATCCCATTAAAACCACCGCCGTGGAGACTTGGATCAGGAGGGGAAATAAGGAAGTGAGACATGCCCAATTTGTTGCATGGACAGTCTTTCATCCAGCAGAGCTGCAGGGACTTCTCTGCAGCAGGAGAACCCAACCCTAACCCTAACCCGGGGCCAAGGTGTGTGGGGTGAATCCGAGAGCACCCTGGAGACCCTCTCTAACCTCCCCTTGAAACAGACTGACCCAGTTTATTTCTGGAAGCCCTGGTTAGTGAGTCCCAGCCACTCTTGGAGCGCTTGGAGCGAGTGGAAATTAAAAAACCCCAAAGCCTCTTTACTAATTGCACTGAAAGGAAAATTATGCAACAGCCTGGGATCAACCCCTCGGGAGGGCCTGAGACCTCGAAGGGCTCTCAGGGCCGGTGCTGGTGCCCAGGAAGGTGCCATCCTGCCCGGGGAGCCCAGGCCATGTGATGCTGGGGGTGATGCTGAGGGGGCTTCACCGTGCGGGGCTGGGGATGCTGTGGGACCCCTCCCACCTGGACCGCACTTCTCTCCTTCCGTAACTCCCGGGCCATGGGGCACCCCACGGAGGGGACCCCACGGCGGGACCCCTCGGCCTTACCTGGTGGAGGCTGTCATGGGGGGTCCGTCACCTCCTGCGCCCCGCGGGCGGCGGGGGCTGCCCGGCCCCTGCGGCGGGCTCGGCCATGCCGGGGCTCGGCGCTCACATCGCCGCTCTGCGAGAAAGGGATGCTCCANGACCGCTCCGCGCCGCGACACCGCTGCCGACAGCGCTATCGATACCGATATCGCCGCCGATACCGACACCGAGATCGATATCGCCGCTGCCACCGCCCAGGCCAGGTCCTAGCGCCGCCTTCCCGGGATAGGAAGCGCCGCCCGGTCCTAGTGCCGCCCTCCCGGGATAGGGAATGCCGGGAGGGTATCCCAGTGATGCTTTCCCGGGATAGGGAATGCCGGGAGGGTATCCCAGTGATGCTTTCCTGGGATAGAGAATGTCGGGAGGGTCCCGCTGATGCCCTCCCAGGATAGGGAATGCTCGGGAGGGTCCCGGTGATGCCCTCCCGGGATAGGGAATGCCGCAAGGGTATCCCAGTGATGCTTTCCCGGGATAGGGAATGCCGGGAGGGTCCCAGTGCCGCCCTCCCCACTCCAGAACCCCCTGGCGGGGATGGGGGCAGCACTGCCTGGCAGCGCCAGGAGCAGCTCTCGGTGCCTGACCCAGCGCATTGCTGGGATGCCGAGGCCTCCCCCGAGTTCCATGGGCAGCGCAGGGCCCCTCTCGGGGGGTTTCGCAGGGCAGGACAGGGACCTGCATCCCTGACGCCGGTCCAGAGCGATTCTGGCTCCGCTGTGCAGGTGCTGCCCCTTTGCTGCCTGGGGCTGTGGCAGCTGAGGTATAAGGAAAAGAGCTCCACGGGCTCCTCTGCTGCACAACCTGTGGGAGTTCATGGAGCACTTGCTCCTCACTGCACCCCAGCATCTCTGCCCCTCCTCTCGTCCCTGGCCCTCCAGACACCACCAGTCCCACACAAATATGTGGCATCTGTTATGGGTTCAAAAAGCTGCTATGGGTTCAGGGCCACACGAGTGCCCGTGGCGTGTCCCATCTCTCCAGGGACACTGGAACTGCCAGGGTCCTGTCTGCAGCCCAGGGGTGCTGACACCTGTGGGGCAGAGGATCAGCCCAGACCCAGCACCCATCCTGTGGAGACGCAGCTGCTGGTTCCCAAATAACCTCGACTGCTTTCAGCACACTCCTTCATGCTCGGGCTCAGCTCTATCCCCTCATCACCTCCCCCTTATTTATAGCCTGGCAGTGGAGTGGGGTGCCAGCAGCCTTGTGATCAGCTGTTGTCCCTCCTGTCCCCACGCCCCCAACACCCACAACGAGGCACAGCACGGGTCACCACTGAATTAAAAACACTTTTAATGGCCATGTTTGCTTTGGTCTGAATCCAAGGGCACTTGTGACAAGGCAACTTGGAGCCCCTAGGGCACATGTGACCCTAGGGCTTCCCAGCTGGGGGGATGCAGGGGACTGCAAGGACCTGCCCAGGCACTGAGCAGCAGAAGGCAGCAGGATGAGTGAGCCTGGATCCAGCTCCCTGCACCCCACACTTAGCACTGGGTCTTAGGGCATGACTGGGACAAGGACCACAGCAGAACTTCATCCCTGGGAGAGGCACCAGCTTGTGGCCTTGGTGGGGCTGAGCTCTCCTGCCCCATGTCCTGCTGGTGGCTAGCAGGGTGAATATTTAATCCTGCATTCAATATTCTTCCTAGAAGAGTGGGCAGAAAACCTTTGTGGTCATCTTGGGTCCATACAGACAGCATCCAGAGCTGCTGGGGCTCCATGAGTCCAGCTCATGCCCCCCGTGCACCAACACGGGGGGTCCCAGCCCACCCACTGGCTGGGGGAACAGGCCTTGCTGCTGCAGAGACAGACTCCCTGCTCCAGGGCTTGGCAAAAGGCATTCCACTGTGGCACTGGCAGAGCCAAGACACGTTGGTGCAGGATGAGAACTGCTCCGCCGCCGGGGTCCCTGCTGCCTCAGCCCTGGCTGGCGCCCTACCCGCCTGCCCAGGACGGGTGTGTGAAGACTATGTTCCTCCTCTTGGCCCAGCGAGAGAAGATGGCTTTCTCGGTGATGAAGCGGTGTCCAGCACGCCGGGCTCGCTCGTGCATCAGGTACATCTTGCACTCGTCCAGCCGGCCCTTCTCAAAGTAGTGGTATGGCACACTGGAGTGGTTCTTCTCCCTGGCAGGAGGGGATTGAGGTGGGTGTGGGACCTGGGGGGACACCAGACCACCCCACGCCTGCCCCCAGTGCCCCCCACGCACCTGCAGTAGCTGTCGCTGACCATGCCGAAGACACGGATCTGCTCGCACAGCTCCATGGCCAGGATCATGGTGAACCAGCCCGTGCTCAGGAAAGAGCCCGATTTCATCCTGCAATGCACCGCAGCTGTGCTGGAGAGGGTGGCATGGTGCTGCCAGCCTGGCTGGGCTGTGGGTGCCCACTGTGCCACATCAGGGGGACCCAACGGGGCTCCTCAGGAGCCAGCAGTACCTGTTCTTCCCTGTCTCATTCTGGAAGATGTCATCACAGTATGCCATCTTCTCCTCAGTCAGGGTGTAGATCTGTAGCTGGGGGTACATCTGTGACACCTTCAGCAGCGCCTGGTAGGTTGAGCCCACCTTCTCCCTGTTCAACTTCTTTGCTGGCCCCCAGATGACGTAGAGGGTCTCCTGGGACTGCTGGAAGAAGTAGGGCTGGTTCCTCAGCAGCAGCGGGACGCTGGTGTGCGAGACCACCCGGATGGTGCTCCGTGCCCCCACATCCTGCTCGTAGCCGGCGGTGGGGGCGTGGTTCATGCGCAGGACACACTCCTGCCCATCGATGGCCTGTCCCAGGTGCGAGCCCAGCATCTGCCCCGAGCTGGACACGACGGCGCAGTGGTGGCACAGCGCTCGCTCCAGCGGCTGTGGGGACACGCACCATTAGCCCCTTCCCTCCCACAGCAGCTGGACACACCACTGGTCTGCCCTTCCCTAAGGACGGGGAAACCGAGGCACGGGTGGGTCAAGCTGCCCCACCAGCACCAGCCCCATCCCGTCCCCACGCACCTTCCCGTCGGGGACGCGGCTGTATCCCTGGAAGCTGCGGAGGGCGGATGCCGTGGGGCTGCTGGCCCGCTGCTCCGGGGCCCGGCAGCGGCGCTGGGGGCGGGAGCACAGCTGGATGTACAGCATCGCCGCCACCACTGCGCACACCAGCGTCAGGAAGAGCCGGACCTGCAGGCGGGGCCGGGAGGTTCCTGCGGGCCCGGCCACGTGCAGGGCCCCGCGTGGGATGCCGGCGGCCCCGAGCGCTGCGGGGGGAGCCCCTCGGAGGGGATGCGGGGCCCCGATCGCTCCCTGCAGCGGGGATGCCCGCACGCCCCACGGGGCTCAGCATCCCCACCGACGCCGCTTTCGGGACGAGCGGTCCCCGCCGCGGATGCTGGAGGGGGTCGCACCGGTCCCTCGCCCCACGTCGCAGCGGGAACTCACCAGTGTCTTCATCCTCGGGGGGCTGGCGGGTCACCGGGCACGGTCCGGGGGTCCCCCGCAGGGTGGGGGCTCCTCGCACCCTGCATGCGGAGCGGGCTCAGCGGCGGCACCTCGGGGGGGGTCACCCCGTGGGACCCACCCTGTCCCCCAACACCCATGTGTCCCTCATCGTGACCGAGCCCACCTCCGTGCATCCCCATGCCCCGAATCCCCCCACATGTCCCATTCCCCCCGGTGCCGCCCTGCCGGGCAGGGGTCGGGGTGTCCCCCCGGTGCTCGGTGCCCGGTGCCGGCCCCACTCACCTTGTCGGGAGCCCCCAGGACCCACACCGGCCAGCCCCGCATNTCCAGGGACGTGGGACGAACAGGGTCGGTCCGCACTCCCATCCCCTGCATCCCGGAACAGCCACCCCAAAACCGGCCCCCGCACCCATCCCCTGCATCCCGGAACAGCCAACCCAAAACCGGCCCCCGCACCCATCCGCTGCATCCCGGAACAGCCACCCCGGGACCGACCCCGCACCCACCTCGTGTGCCCCGGTACCGAACCCCTCGTCTCGTCCCCCTCCTGCTCTGTCCCCTCAGGCTCCACTCCCGCCCGGGGGTCCCTGCAGCCCCACTCTGTCCCCAGGTCCTCTCTCACCTCCGTGCACCACCAGCTCCCACCCACGCGGGACTCTGCTGAGCCCAAGGACCACGAGGATCCGGAATGGCTCAGGAGTGGGGCTGGGCAGGTGACCCCTCGGTAGGCTGAGCCCCATCCGATGGCCCCGGGGGCCACCTGTCACCTCCAGCCCTTCTTGCCACGGTCAAGCCACACAGTATCTGAGTCATGTGTCCCTAGCTAGCCCAGGACGGCGCACTGGGCTTTAATTTCTCCCACTGCCGATAAAGAAACATGAGATGTAACCTTGAAACTGCTCCTTGTCCATGTTCTGCAGAGGCCTGCATGGGGAGGAAGAAGGGTCACTGGCAGGGACATCACCGGGCTGCTGCACAGGAAGCAGTGCCAGGGAAGAGACACGTGGAACTGTTGAGTCACCACTGACTTCTTCGCCCTTTTGCCTCACTCTGCCCCAATCCAAACATACCCTTGAGGGGTGGGCTGAGCCTCGGCCAGAAGGTGAGGGGCTGGGAAGGGTAAGGAGGGGTTCTTCACCAGGAGAAGCAGCAGCAGCAGGACAAAGGCAAGGGAGAATGGGGGGATGGAGGACTCAGCCTCAGGGAGGCAACAGCAACAGCCTGGCATGGCCAGGCAGCCTCTGCAAGACCTGGAAACAAACCTCCTGACAGAGCCTCACCTGTGAACCACCCACTGACTCCTGCAGCCAGGTTCAGCCCAAGGTCCGTGGCACCCAAGGTACCTCCAGCCACCAGCATCACCTCCTGGCAGGATGGGAGGCAGGCCATGCTGCTGTCTAGAAGTTCATAGTACATGCAGAAGGGTCAGAGCACCCCAAATCTGCCCTCCCCAGGCAGGACACAGCAACCCTAACCCAACCCCCAGCCAGAGCACAAGGCTGAGTACACCTGGCCTGGGCCAGGCCAGCTTCTCTCTGGTGTTTCCCTGCCTGACCCTACTAGCAGGGCCTGACCAGCAGGCTGTCGGGCACATTCTGGCTGGCTTGCAGACCCCTTGGCATGGGCAGAGGGCAGGGACTGAGACCTTGCAGACCTTTATTGAGGGTGATCCTGTCTGCTGCGGTCCAAAGGAACTGTCAGGGGAGGAAACTCCACAGGGGAAGGATGGTGCCACCACACCTGCCTGCTCATCTCCAGCCCAGCTGGCACATGGAGCCTTGTGTGGGGCAGGAACCCAGCCAGCACTGACCACTGTGATGGGAACTGCACCCAAACACTTCCCTGTGATCCAGGACATCTCCCTGCCACCTCCTCAGTGGGGTGACTGCAGGAGGGGATGCAGAGGGCAGCACTGTCCCTGCATCCTCTGCACACCTTGCCTCACAGGGGTCCCTCTTTTGAAAGGCAAGAGCCTCCAGCACCATGATTAGCTCTTCCAGCAACAAATGGAGAATGCAAACCTGCCCTTTCCAAGCCCAAAGTCTCATTTTCTTCCTCTCAAACTTGAATTCAAAAAAACCCCACAAACCATATGCAAACTTTTAAAAAATCCCAGAAGGAACAAACTACCGGGCAGGGCCAGAGCAGAGGGGAAGGAGTGCCCAGAGGCTGGGCAGGGCAGCCCCAGCCGGGGAGCAGGTTCCTCAGCAGGGGCTCTGGTCCCTCTCTTGATGAGCCTTGGATGAGTCCTGTTTCCCTTTGGTCAGTAAATTGTAAACTACAGGAGGTTCAGTCTCTGCAGGAAGGAACGTGGGAGCAGCTTGGGCACCCTGGAGGAGGTGTCTGCCCGGAGCAGCAGGGAAAGCCTTTTTCTGGCTAGAATGCCACAGGGTGGGCACTTTCTCCTCATCTCCTCAGCTGGGCCTTCAGTCCGATTTCTTGGCAGGTTTTCTGCTCTTCCACATCACGATCACTATAAAAAAACCTGTCACAAGAGAGAGAGAACAGATTCAGCCAGAAAACTTGCAATTCTAAAACACTTGGTAGTGAGAAACAGTCTCAGCTGAGAGAGCAAGAAAATTCCAGTGCCCAGAGGTTCAAACAGCCAAAGTCACACGCAAACACAGCCCCGAGTTCCCATGCCAGGCTAAGCTGCAACAGCAGCCACAGAGTGTCACGAGTGTCACACATCAGCTAAGCCCCAAGCAACCCTGCTCTCTCTTCCTAATTTAGAAGTTTCTAATTAGAACAGAAATAACTCTCACCTATAAATAGCAGCAGCAGCAGCCCAGCCACCACGGGGATGATAACTGCATACTCCCGAGGCAGGAAGTACTGGTGGATCCCGTGATCGCTGTCGATGAAGGGCTGCAGGGACAGAGAGGGGTGTCAGCAGGTGGGCACAACACCAGGGCGTGTCCCTGGCACCTGCAGCCTCGAGATTTTGGGAGCAGGATGGAAATATCAGTGTGAGGTGGCTAAAAGCAGGGTGCCCTGACCCACACGTGGCTCTGTCACAGCTGCAGGGGCTGACAGTGGGTGGGCAGCGAGGGCTTTGGTGTTCAGTGCACAATGAGGGAGGACCACTGGGGTCCCATGGTCCTGGGGTGGGCACAACTGCTGGTGCACAGCACAGCAAATCCCTGGCTCTCTGTCCTGAAGAAGGGAGCAGCTGAGAGAAAGGCTCTGCTCCATGGTGATCCTGCCAGGATTCCTCTGAGGAGACAAGTGGAAGGCTCTGGACACTAGAGAGCAGTGTGAGGATTCCCACACAGCAGGGAGTGCACCTACAGCTCTGGGAGTGCTGGGAACACTGACACAGCTCTCGGAGTGCTGGGAGAACCAACACAGCTCTGGGAGTGCTGGGAACACTGACACAGCTCTGGGAGTGCTGGGAGAACCAACACAGCTCTGGGAGTGCTGGGAACACTGACACGGCTCCAGAACTGCCATCAGCACTGACACAGTTCAGAGTGATCAGCAGTGATCAGATGCAAGAGGGGAATTCAAAACCCTCAGAGCTGGAGGGGAAGCTGCCAGGAGTTCAGACATCAGGGCTAGGCCACCCTGTGGCATGTGCAAAGCTCACGAGAAGTTCTTTCCAGGGAGAAACCCACTAATGACCCCAGCTGATGTGTCCTCAGAAGTGAGCAGCCTCACAGTTGCTTTTCCAGAGCTCTGCATTCCCTAAACTCTTCTCCTCCGTACCAAGCTAAGATTTGTTAAGATTCACCTCTTCTATGTTTTCCTCTGCCATCTCCTACCAGAACCAGGAATCTGGGGGATGCAAAATATGGTCACTGATGACCACACTTCCATCAGGGCCAGGCTTCAGCTATCCCCAGTGGCTCAAACTAGTCCCAGATTTCACCCTGGCTGCGTTGGCCTGACCCAGAGCAGCAGGCAGACATCATGATGGATATTTGGTCTCTGCCAAGCAAGGCCAGGCACATCCAGAGGGGACAAGGGCTATGCCAGCACACAAAGGAAGCTCTGCCCTGAAATTTTTAACCCAGAAGGCAAGTCCTTCAGGCACAGGGACACATCAGCACCTGAACAAAGGCTGGGGAAACACCTGACTGTGGAGTGACTGGGTTATAATGGCCAGAGGAGACTCGTACCAGCACGATGATCCAGAGGGTGTAGTAAACAAACAGGACAAGGCTGAAGGCGACCAAGCCGAACCCAACCAGCTGGTCTGTCGCTGTGGCCTGTGAAGGGACAGAGAGTCAGAGTGGGATGGGCACGGCACCTGATCTTTGTTATGTCACTGCCCTGCTGCGGGCCCGGGAGCTGGGACACTGCAGGGATGGGGACACCTGGGGATGGGACATCCAGGGGCTGGGGACATCCAGGGGATGGGACACCCCAGGAATGGGACATCGCGGGGATGGGGATATCCAGGGCCCGGGACAGCGCGGGGCAGGAGCCGCTGTGGGGGGGCGGCCGGGCCCCCTCACCGGGCGCTCCCCGAGCCAGTTCACCCCCCGCATGCCGAGTCCGGCCCGCACAAGGCCCGGCCCCTCGGCCCAGGCCCCCCGTGGTGCCGGGGCGAGCAGGGAGGGCCGGGGCAGCCCCGGGACCGGCTGGGCCCCGCTCCCATCCCGACGTGACCCCCATCCCATCCCCATCCCGGCCTGACCCCCATCCCGTCCCATCCCTCCCCTGCCCTCAGCACACTCACCATGGCGGCACCGCCCGCCCCGCCCCTTCCGGCGCCACCGCCAATCAGCGCGCGGCCCGACAGCCCCGCCCGCCCCGCTGCCAGTCCCGGCCAATCAGCGGCGGCGGCTCGGGGCGAGCGGTGATGGGCGTGGCTTGATAGATACCACGCCTCATTGTGGGCGTGGCTTGTAGAGACCACGCCCCGAGATCAACCCCCCCGGATCCGGGGAAATGTATGAAACCCATGGAATTGCACGGAATCCGTGGAATTGCACCGAATCCATGGCACTGCCCCACATAAATGGCATTGCCCTGAATCCATGGAATTGCACTAAATCCGTGGAATTGTCCCGAATCCATGGCACTGACCCCTGCCCATGGAATTGTCCCCAATCCATGGCATTGCACCAAATTCATGGAATTGCCCCCAGTCCATGGCACTGCCCCAGCAGGGCTGGGACACAAGGGATCGGATCGACTGCCCCCCCTTCCCAAAGCGAGAGGAAGGGGAAGATCCTGCCCGGGGCTCCAATGCATAGTTGAGGTTTCCCAAGGTGGAAATGGCAAACCCCAATGCCTGGCAGGGGCTCTGCTGCCCCCCAGCCTTGTCAGGCATCATCAATGAGGATCTGGGCACCGAAATTGGCTCACCCTCCTTCAAGGGGATGGTCAGGCACAAACTCTGGGAATCCAGAGAACTCCAGTCCCTGGAGCGCTGTGGGGCTGTGGTCCCTGTCCCCAGGCCAGGTGACCCCAGGCATGGGGAGTGGGGCAGGAGAGGGTGGATCAGACACAGCCTGATATTTAAATACATTTAAAACAAGAAGCAAAGCACGAAGAATCAGTGTGAAGTACCAAAAACCTTTATTTTTTTTCCCCCCAAACCATAACAACATTTGACATTATATTGATTTCCTCATATATTTGTTATTTCTCTACGTTAGGAACCAGATACAGAAAATACAAACACGATCTGTTGAATCAAAGACGGCACAGCATTCCGTTAGAAAAAGAAACAAAAAAACTAGAGGAGCAAGATAAAAATGGTGAAAAATAGTCATTCCCTCCAGCCCAAACTTTCCAAGAATCATCATCAAAATAGAGCAGTGGAAGTAGCTTCTCTTTCTAAACACACTTCTGCTTTAAGAAAAAAGTTAGATTCATCTTTAGATTTCAAAGTAAAAAAATGTTAAACTATCTTTTCAAGCAATTTTGGAAGTTTGCATAGACCCATTCCCTTTCCAAAAATATCGGCCATCTCTCTCTATAGAATCTGATACAAATCGAGTGCGCGCCTCAGCCGAAGGTCACCAAGCTCAATTCACTTTCAAGAAAATAAAACACCATCTCCCCTTCCCCTCCCTCCCCCCACAAAAATATGGGCTTTACCATTCTTTACTCCTTGTCTTTGAGGTGGGTCCCCAGGCCCAGCTGCACCCCTCGCTCAGAGCTTCACCCCAATTCCTTTGCATTTCCCAGGTTTCCACGTCCCCCACGGAGCGGGGGCTCTGGGAAGGGCGGTGGGCTCGGATGGCACGGGGTGGGGGGCTGATGGACACAGCTCTCAGGAGGGGAGCGGGGGGAATTCTGCACTCATCCATCCCCCCCTTCAGTGAGGAAGTGGCTTTTTGAGGACAAACATCTGCGACCAGGCAGTGTTTGTAGGAACTTGTCCCTGGGGACTGGCCTTGTCCACAGGGCTCAGTCACCAGAGCAAGAACTCAGCTAGAGACCAGGTGGGGTAGCAGGGACAGGGCAGGAGGGGCAGAGGGGGGTCTGCAGCCCCCGGGTAAGGCAGCAAGGAGGGGAGGGGAGGGGGCCCTCGCCAGGAGGGGCTTTATCTGAGGTGCTCTAGCGTACCTGGAGTGAGGTTTTCCCAGAGGATCCTGACAGCAGCACAGAGCCCAGCTGCACTGCCACCGGTTCAGAAAGAGAACAGCAACAACAAAATAAATAAAAAGTCAACCCCTCCTATTCAGATGAGAATGAAATACGTGTTTCTTCAGGTCTTGGCCTGGTTTGGAACCCTCTAAAAACTGAAGCAAACGTTTAAAAGGGCTTGTTAACTTTCTGCTGGGGGCAAAGTGATGTGGCAATGAAGGCGGGGGGAGAAATCACACGCCTGCTGCCCATCGCTCTGAGGGTCAGGACAGCACGAGGCCCCCACTTAAAGTGCTGACCATACAAAAGATGATGGAGGAGCAACATCCTTCTCCCCCTTTTCCAATTGAAACCCACCTCCTTCACCAAGTCACGACTAAGCCTATTCTTTTGGACATTCACTCAGTTTTATACTGGTTTTAAAAAAAGAAAAGTTAGTAAAAAAGTTACATTGAATTTCCTAACGCTTTGCAATGGGCTTCCACCAACTAAAGGTCCAGAAACTGGCAGAGCAGAGCCCACACGTTTTGCCTGGACCCCCAGACTGGAGAAGAGAGCCAGCTCTGCTCTCCAGGGCCAGCCAGGCATGAGTAGCCCTGCTCGTCAGCATCAGAGACCCAGGGGATGCAGAGTCTTGCCAATAAGGTCCTTTTACTTTTTTAACCTACCTCTGAATCCCCTGAGAAGGGGAACAGTGTGGGGAAGAACATTCCCTCCCTCAGCCCCCCCCACCCCCCGAAATAAAATATCAATGAAACAATAATGCAGTCAAAAAAACACCAGCCTGCTGGGTTTATATATAAAAAAAAATTCCATAAACTTCACAACAAAAAAAAGAAAAACCCAAAGGAAACTAGCCAGCGGTTTGGGTCTGGAAACTGATTCACTTCTTAAATGTTCAAAGTCCAACAAGAAACAGGCGGCACAAGGAAAAAAGTGCTCATGAGATGCAGCTTTCTGAGGCAGTGGTGAGTGTGTATGACAAGTGACCCTGTGGCCACCACCACCACCTCGGATGCCCATGGCCAGCCAGGGACTGCTGGGCATTGCTCATGCAGCAGGAGCTCAGTGTGGGATCTAGAAATAGGAACAGACTGCTCCTTCCTCCCTCCTGGTCTGCTCTGGGTGCTCCAGCCCTGGATGTGCTGTGCCAGGCTGGATGGCATGGACTGCTTTCTCACTCAGAACAAAGGGTAGGAGAGCTAAAAAGCCACACAAAGACCAGGAACTGTGGAGTCAATAACAACAGGGAGACAAGGAAGAGATACCCTATGAGACACAGTTATCAAAAATGCAAGTAGTGATGTGCCAAGCCACTGGAAGAGAAGCCAAAAAGATGTGCCCAGGTTGGCCACAGCAATGTGATGGAGCAGGTTACACCTCTGCCAGCCTGGGGAGATGAGACCAGCTTTCCAAAATGCTCAACTGCTTCTCCTCTTGCTCTGCTGGGAAAAGATTCCTCCCTCTGCCTCACTGGGGATTTCGTGACATGCTGAGCCTGCCAGAGTCTCAGAGCAGCAGACTCTTGCCAATGGAGGCCAGAAGAGTGCCCTGGGATCCCAACTGCTCTGACAGTGACTACCATTGTTTTGCATGGGAACAGAAGCAAAGCAGCAGAAGTGAGCTGGGTTTTGGCCTATTTCCTGGCTTATATTTGCTCCTTTCAAGTCCTGGTTGGATTTGATTTCCCCAAGGGGCTTTGCTGGCCCCTGGGGAGCAGCAGGGGCTCTGTGCTGACCCTCAGCTCTGCACAGCCATCCACAGACAGGGCAGGAACACTCACTGCTGTCTGAGCCTCCTTCTGTCCTCACCCTGACCTGAGCAGAGGGTCAGGCCAGGCCTGGCTTTCTGGCAGAGCCCCAGGGTGAGAGAAAAGCAAGCAGTTCTCTCCTTCCTGCAGACATGCAGCACCCCAGGAACAGGGCAGGATGCTCAGCAGCCTGCTGGCAAGTGCCAAACCTACCCAGGCTGAATGAAGAAGGGATCACCATTAAAAAACACCAGCAAGTGTGAAAGAGCTTTTGTTCTAGACAGACACAAGATTCAACATTTTTCCCCTATATAAAAGCAAACCAACGTGTTGCCTGTACCCTCTTTTTACCCTAATCCAAATTTAATTTCCTTTGAAGGGAAAGGGTGAAAAAGATGCATATCCTATGTGTGGTCTGGCCAAATATAGAAAGAAACCTCTTGAAGAGAGAAACCATCAAAACACATTAAGCAGCTGTATAGCTTTGCCACACTACTGAGCACCCTTCCAATACAGCATCGTTATCTAGAAGGGTGAAAAAAAAAGATAAATCAAGGCCCTTTCATCCCTTGTTTCTCATTCTGCCAAATTCCCTTTACCTATAGCTTATCTGCATGCATTCTGGCCACAGCAACCACAGTTAATCCTTTTTTGTTTTTTCTCCTTTGAAAAATGGCTTTAAAGTAACTCAGAATCTGAACAACGTGATCAGTTACAAGTCTTTCCTTGCTGGACAGGACCGGTGTGTGTCCGTACATGTGCACACACACGTGTGTGTCACAGGAGGGCACATCCCAGCCAGGCCCAGGAGCATGGAATTGCTCCAAGGGCATGGCTGTTGAGTGCTACCACAGTACAGTGGCAAAAGAGGAATGGGCACTACACAGAAATAGCTTATCAGCTGAGAGGCTCTGTACAGGAAGGGCTGCAAGCACAGCCTGCTGCCAGCCCACGGCAGAGGCTGCACAGATCCTCGCTGGCAATTCGGCTGCCAGGAGAATCCAGCCCTAAGTGGGAGCTGAAAGGGAGTGGCATCTCGGCCACACATCACAGGGAAAAGAGGCAGCAAAAGCACTGATCAACTGCAGAAACCAAACCCAAAGAAGAGCAATTGAAACATCGACCAGAGAACAGTTTGAAGCCTTGTCAGAAGAGTTCACTCGCCACGGAGCAGGTAAGAACAGCTGCTGTGGCTAATGCAGCAGCAAACACCCATTCTACCCTTGAAGGCAGAGACAGTGGCTTCTCCCCAGCCCCAGAAGGAACCAGTTCAGACACACATCTCTGCTGACAGGGCAAGAAAGGCCAACCAATACCAAATCCCTTCCTGGCCCCGGCAAAAAGAGGCAATCGACATCACCACCACAACAGAGACCACTGCAGTCAACTGCACCCTGCTCTGGCCCAGGGGAGGGCTGCCAGAGAACCATATTCTTTTCACAGTCCAAGAAGGGCAATTCCCTTCCTGAGCCAAAAAAAAAAAACCCACCAAAAAAGAGAGGCTTTGTATTCCAAGCTCCAACAGTACTATTTGCTGAATCAGTCCAGCAAACATGGATTATGCTCCTGGAATAGTGAGTAGAAGCCTCTTCCAGGTAACATCTGTAACCTCTAAAGTGCTCCTGCTAATGCTAGTTGATGAACACACCCTTCCATGCCCAGCAGTGGAAGGGCTCCTGCAGTCAGTGGTGGGACGAGCACTCGCATTTAACCGTTCACTAACTCCCAGCTGGACTGTGGAAGTTTTCTGAAATGCACTTTTGGGAAATATTTCCTATGAGAAGATGATGTTTGGGGATGTGAGGGTAGGAAGGTGAAGTGTATACCACAGCATACCTTGTTCAGTAAAACCATTGCCTTGGGAGGTGATGTTCCCTTGCAGAGTCAATGGAATAAAGCATCCTGCAAGTGGCCATGTCACCGTGTCCCCAACAAGCAGCTCTGGGTTTGGTTAGAATGGTTTTCCCCTCCCCCAGTGGTCTGAAGAGTTCACAGTGGTATAACCCAACGTTTTGGGGAGACAGAAGCTGAGAAGTCCCCCGCTGCAAGTGAATGGGTGGAGTGAGGGATGCACATGAGCAACATCCTCCAGGACTAGCCCAAGGATAAGCCCCACAGACACCTTGTATCTGAGCAGGAACAGTGGGAAGGCAGGCACTGGAAGGACCAGGAAGCAGAGAAGGATAATGCCAATGCAGGGAAAGTGCATGTTCTGGAGTGGTCTCGGAGTAGTTCTGCAGTGCAAATGTAGGGGAGGGGCGTGGAGAAATCCCTTCTGGAATGCTGCATGAAGAGAGGTAAAGGTTGGCATCCATGTGGCAGCGGACTGGGTAGGGGGCCTGTGTCCAGCAGCTCTACCCTGTTCTTCACATTTAGTGGGTTTCAATCACCACTGGCTCGTAAACTCCAGACGAGACCCTGGGGAGGCAGAGGGGGAGAAGAGCAGGGAGGCAGGTTATTTTCCTCAGTCACTTGGAGCAAGCAAGCTCTGATTCCGAGCTCTCCACTCACAGCATCGTCCTCTAACCCCACACAAACCCCTGCAAATCACGAGTCAGCCTGGCGGGAAGTCAGCCCTCCCAACACAGAGCAGACAGAGACGTGGCAAGCCAAGCCCAGAGCGCTGGAGAGAGCTGGGTGTAACACATGAACCCTTCTAAAGGACAGAGAAAAGGGGGGAGTATCCCACCCTGCACAAAGAACCAGCATTCCTGGCTTTGCTCTGCTCCCAGTTTTGTCACCAGTTTGACACATCTTTATGTTAACATTATTGCTTTTTTTTTGGTTTAACTTAAAAGGTGCAATAAAAGCTCAAATGCAACTGGTCACGACATTGTACTAAGAGCTCTTGTAGCAAGAAAAAGTTTTATTGCTTTGGTAGTCTTTCATGAGAGGACAAGCCCTCGATGATTACGGAGGAGGCAGGGAAAAAGGACAATAAGGGGCAGGGAAAAGGGACAATAAACCAGACTGCCGCCGCAGTTTTGCTGCCGGCCAGCAGGAGGCAAAGCTCCCTCCTTCAGGAACGAATGGGAACCAGCCTCTACCATTTTGTCCTTTCACTCCTCACTTCTGCTCCTGGGTCTAACAATTAGAATCCCATTATCCCTCAGAGCTCCTGCTGAGAACTACATTCATCCTCCAGTGCAGCTGTAGCCTGCCTCCAAAGGGATCTCAGGGGCATTAATGTGGGAACAAAGCCACCATGTAACACATGATATTTAGAAATCTCTCCTGCAGCAAAAGGTAGAAGTTTGCTGGGTACAGACAGCTCACTAATCTCCCTGAAGACCCTCTGCCAGATTTTTGGGAAGCTTACCTGTTTCCCAGCTGAATACCACTCAGCGTAGTTGTTCCATCTCTGCTCACAAACAGCCTCAGGTTACTGTCTGCAGAGAGAAAAGGAAGACACACATTAAAATCTAGAGCTACTGACCCTGCCAGGTGCTCCCCTCCCAGACACACTACACAGTGGTCAGCACAGAACAAGTGTGCTTCTGTGGGTACATGTGCACACTTTCTGGTGGTGCTCTCAGAGCAATGGAGCTCCTGGGAACTCCTCTCCTTGCTCCGAAAGGGAGTCTCCACAGCATGAAGCTTTGGCAGAGAAATTAATTCAGTGATACTCCTCCAGCTGCTTCTTTTAAGGCAATTCCACTGATGCAAGTTCTTGATCAGCTTAAACACATCTGAACAGATGAGATGTGGGGCTTCATGCTGCTTTTGTAGACTCACTGAAGAAGAAACTCAGCCTGTTCTGCTGGTGGGACGCAGCTGCATTCAGTCTCATTTTAACTCACGCTGAGTGAGGTGTAAATCCCCATATGATAAGAGTGTTATCATGTGCAACAATGTAAGGTGACTAATAGTAAACAAAAGCAGCACAAACAACAAGCTAGGCTCAAGTTTAAAACTTAAAACCCCTTCAGATTAAAAAAAAAATCAAATGAAAAATATTTACTTCT
This sequence comes from Campylorhamphus procurvoides, assembly GCA_013396655.1. Taxonomy (NCBI): domain Eukaryota; kingdom Metazoa; phylum Chordata; class Aves; order Passeriformes; family Dendrocolaptidae; genus Campylorhamphus; species Campylorhamphus procurvoides. Next base: position 2,996,223 of record WBMV01005841.1, on the reverse strand, counting down.
ACACTAAACTGGGAAATGAAAACAAATGCAGCTATTTTATTAGTTTTCTCTTAAGAGATGCTGTGACTACAATGGAGAAAACCCATTCTTAAGTTCTCAGCCAGACCTGGTCACCAGTGCACTGTGACCCATTGTTATTCCCATCTTTCTGCAGAGATGTGCTGTTTCCCCTCCAGTTGTGCTCTCCTATTTTAACAAATACCCTTGGGCTGACCCTGGATAGAGGCCACTAAAGCAGTGCAGACAGCTGATGTAACTGATTTCCACTGCACTCAGAATCAGTACTTTTCCTCTCTCCCCTTACTTGTTTGAGCTCCTGTTCAAGCTCTGCTGTCACGTGTGGAACAGCAGCAAGTACTGTTTGTGAATGGATGAGCAGCTCTCAAACCCACATGGTTTATCTTCCACAGAAACACCCAACAAGCACTGAAAGCAAATAGCTGTCAAAAGGGGAAGGGAGACCATGGCAGATCAGATCTGACTGTAAATCCCTGGCAGCCTCGCTAAAGGAAGGGCCCAGACATCCCCTCTGAGACTCCTCCTCTCACCTTCAGTATTGCTGACATCTGTGAAGTCCTGACTCTGCATTATTTTCTCCACTATATCATCAGCATCGATTCTGGTGTCATCCACACGGGTTGGGTGACTCTCCACTGAATCCTTTTTCCTCCTGGGGACAGGAAATACAGGGAAACTTACTCAGCTTCTCAAGACACACATTTTCATACACACAGTCCTGCTTCTCTTGGCCACAGTCTCCTCCTCAGCAGCCACAATCCAATCTACTGCTGCACAAAAGAATTCAAGGGGTAGGTTCTGTCTCTCCTTCCCAGAGAAGGATTTGCTCCACAGGTACCCACCGGGAGGGTCTGTCCAGGAGAAGGGCTGGTCTGGGGGGGCGAGGTGGTTTCTCTAGTTTGTGGTCCCGCTCCCCCTCAGGACACTCCACTGTCATGCTGAGCCCTCCAGATGCACTGCTGCTGGTGGACGTGTTCCTGCGGTGGGTCAGGTCGGACATGCTGGAGGAGCGGGAGTGCTCCGTGCTGTAACCTGCAAGCACAGGGTGATCACAATCCACGTCTTTCCCCCCTTCCTGGCAGCACAGTTAACAAGCAGGGCAGCTTCACTACTGCATATAGAGGTTTAGACATCCATCTATGAGCTTATCTGCAGACACTAAACAGGAGGCTGGTATTACAGAGCAGGGTGAGAGGCACGGCTGCAAGTCACTCTCACAGGAGCTTGTTACAGAAAACAAAATGCATGTGGCCAGTGCTGGTAGAATTGTGTGAGTCAATGGTTACCAGAGATCTTGGACTGCTGGCTGGCGTAGCTCGAGTTCCGCGAGTGCCCTGAGTGGAAAACTTCCTCTGGGCTGGAGAGGTTCTGATCTGGTTCTTCTGGGACACCTGCCAAGGAACAACAGACACTCTGCTTACACCATAACCAAGCCAGAACATCATGCCCTGATACATTAAAGGAAGGGCCAGTCTGCTGGCAGAGCCCGCTGTCCAGGCCAGCACAGAGCTTAGAAACATCTGGGGAGGAGGGAAAAACCACAACAAGCTTCTCTGTCAAGTTTATCACTAGTTCTAGCACCCAGCACCTGAATTTACAAACATCTCTGGGGGCTTTTAGCATCTAGAAGGACAGGTAGTGTCTGAAAATATGCCTAGGTAAAAACATTAAGATCAAAAATCAGATGGCCACTGCCAGTGAAGTATTACAATCTCTGTTTGGGTGCTTCTCTTACTACCTTTCCCCCTCTACTACTCGTGAGAGAGCCTGTACCATTTAAATAATCTCTGAATTTGATACAGAAACCTCAGTGTGACCTCTGCTCCTCGTCTATGACCCCTGCTTGTCTCCTGCAGGAAGCTTATCCAGAAGTGCACAAATGTAACACATTAGCCAGCTTTTTAAGAACAAAACTTGCACCGTGTGCTCAGTCACTGAGGTGATGAGACTCGAGTGCTATTTTGGTGCAGTGTATGTGCCTGCACATTTGGAATGTGCTGGGAAGGAGAAAAAGCGATGTGAAAATGCAGTGTCCTTGAAAACAGGCTCATACAGAAGCCAAAGAACTGCATCAGCAGCTGGAACAAGGCCATTAGACCTCAAACCAACCTTCTAAAACCTTCAGAGGAACTTTTCTAGAAGATAAGTCTGAACAACAGAATAGCTGAGTGGAGAACAATGTTAAGTGTAACTGAACACAGCGAAGAGCAGGGATAAGTGCAATGCATGAATTATTAAATCCCCAGCAATAAGAACAAATTGCTTTATCTCCTCTAACAGAAATATGCACGTGGCAAAGACTCATCCTTACTCTCCTCAGTTACACTTAGATGGCTTTGTTTTTCTCCATTTTCTCAATGAGCAATGGGATCGAGGATGGGAAAACATGAAAAACTAAAAGAGTTTCTGTGCTTGCAGCTGCTGGGAAAAACAAAGGCGTGTCCAGACACAGCCAAGTATTACATGGCTCCAGGATGGACTTTCATACCCGAGCTGAGAATGGCAGTTCTTGGCTTGCTCTGGCGCAGGGAGCCGATCGTGGAGGAGCTGCTGCTGCTTGTGGTTCCCTCACCCTTGCAGGTCAGCTGCAGGGTCGAGTCCTGTCCTGGGATGGTGATGGATTTGGCGGTGGAAGGAGGCCTGTAATCAGGAGGGAAGGAGGTTACAGAGTGCCAGGCAGTACAGTGGGAATCACTCCCCCCTCTCTACCTATCCAACCCTTCCTGGCAGGGGGAAGCAGTTCAGTGGGATGCTGGGTTTTGTTTTTCTACATGCAAGACTCAGGTCTTCCCTACCTCGCAGTGCATTACAAGACAAAGTAAGTTTCTGAGGTAAATTAAGGCAGAAAGGGACCATTCCACCATTTATACAGGACAACAGGCTCAGGACTTGCACTATGCTCCAGAAAGCCATCCAGAGCTGCCCTTTTCCCCCAACACATGTCCAGTGGCCAGTTGGCTTCACAAACAGGAACCAGTCTGCTGTTGTGTCACTCTCAATTCCAGCTCCCCTTCCGTTACACCTTTCTGACACAGGCCAAAATGAAACCTTTGATCCCAGCAACCCCATTCCCCTATGAGAGCACTTTTACAACGACCAAATAACCTTTCCCTTTTTTAACTGACGATTAAACTACTTTTCAGTGAGACTAAAGTGTTTTTCCAGCTGTCAAAATTACTTTTCTGGTTATTCTGTGTGCTCCCAACATCCCTTTGTAAATGCTGGCTGCAGGGCAGAGCTGTGAGTGCCTGGAGCCCCCTCCCTTCCTCCAGAAGCGTTTTTGGGTGGAAGCCACAGCATGTGCAGCGTGGCAAAGTGAATATTCCTGTTGGAGCCCTAACCTCCCTGTAGCCTGAAGTCTGAACTGGAACTAATGGATCATATTATGGTTTTTAAGCAAGGAGGGAGAAATAAAAACTTTTATTTGTGTCACTTGAAGCTCTGAGCGATGCTGCTACAGGAGAGGAGCTTTGCAGTATTTCAGGTGAGAGAATAAAGCACTGAGACTATTTTATGTGGGCAGCCAAACAGCTGTGAAGGTTCCAGGAAATCCATAGCATGCCTTCACCAGGAAAAAACCTCTCTAATCACGTTATCAGTGATTGACATGCAACCAGGTGCTTTGGGGACTTTCCTTCACAGGTTTGTAAGGCTTTTACAGCCCTAAGTAAGCAGAGTGTTCCTGCTCAGCCTGTTCTGCCCCCCTCGGTGACTCCCAGCAGGAGAAGGTTCACCCAAGTCCTGTAGAAAGTCAGTGCTTGTAAATTCCCAGCAGAGTTTAATTCCTGCCTATCTCTCTAATGAGTGCCATTTACCAGAAGCTCTGCTGATCAAGGACTATTCCACATGCAAAGCTTCCATTTTTAGACATTTGCACATCATCAACATAGAAGGAAAAAGTGGCAATGACTGCAGAAACCCTTTAAGAAAATTAGGAGGTTTGACTTTCAGACAACCTACTTACATTAAATGGATATTTATATCCAATTCTGTATAATTTTCAGGCACTCTGACAGTGGGACTTGCTTCCATACCAAAGGAGCAACAGGTATTTTTGTCAGATATATTATTTCCAGACATCCTACTACCCCAGATTTAAAACATCTGTTACTGCTATAAAATTATGGTTTAAGATATCCAAAATGTCTTTGTTCCACTTCCTTCTGAAGCAGAAATTCCTCAGAATCACATGACATTGATTTTGGGTTTGAAAGTCTCAGGAAATGCTGCAGCACTATAAAAAGCCATTCACAAAACAAACCTACCAAAAATTATGCAGCATTTTATAACACCCATGCAAGCTAATTTAGATACACTTCAAGCCAGCTCCTAAAATTAGACTTTTTAGCCCAGGAGACTACTGCTACAAGACATGGCCTCAAGGTAAAGCTTTCCTCTCTCCTACAGCTGGGAGTCAACACAAAATACTGCTGTGGGCACGTGGCAGCCCTGCTGTGTGCAGTCACACACCTTCCAGCACACCACAGCACTGCAGAGCCCTGTGACACCACACTGCAGTGGAAGAGGAGATGTTGCCAGGATATTCGTTAGTTGATTCACCAACAATTCTTCAAGCAGCAAAACTGCTTCACAGCTAAACTATTTAGTATTTAGTCTTTCCCAGCATGATGCATTAAAAAATCCTGCATGACTGCAATTTCTCTGCTAACATGACGTGTGAATCCTTTAGAAACAAAACAAGCATTAAAATGTTTCAGCCTTGCAGCATTTTAGTTGCTGTTTCAATCTGAGATCTTTATCCTGCATGGTATGTGCTGAAGCATGTCCATTTCCAAGGCTGTTTTCTTCAGTGACCTTTCTCCTCTTGGAGGTCAGTGAAACAAACCCCAGAGCCATGAGAAATCCTATCCTTCAGGCAAAACATGAAGTTTGTCATCAGCATCTACTGGTTTCCAAAATCTAACTCACGCTAGCAGGGAAAACACTGTGCACAGCAATAATCAAACTGGAAGAGTCAGAGCAGTGAACAAAACCAATTAACAGCACAGGCTAGATACACTTTTCTGGCTGATTCAACTAGTTTTAAGCTTTTCCCTGTACTTCCCAATATGAAGGGCATCTTTTTCTCCCCTCTACATCAATTTTAGTCTGCAGCAGAGCACTGCAGAAGAAACAGGTGTCCTGGTCTGCCCAGAAACTCACGTTTTGAAGCAGGGGTCCCCTGAGAGCAGGGACATTCCAATGGTGACCTGGAGAAGAGACACAAGGTACATCATTAGCCATGCTCCTCACTTCACAACAGCCAGGAGGTCAAGGGCTGAGTGTAAAGATTAGCAAGATTGAGTTCCTTTCCAAAGGAAATCAGCTTCAGGGATTTAGCAAGGTATTTCCTTTCCTGCACCAAATTCTTGGCATCAGTAACTCCAAGTGGCTCAGCAAGATACCAGTCTGGCCACCCTGAAAATGCACTTGGAACCTCTACCTTCCCTCCTGTTCCTGGTCTCTTTGATGACAGAGAATGCTGTCAAAGGTCATCGCTTGGCCAAATCGATGCCAAATTATCAAAGGGCAATTCTGATAACGGGAAGTTCCCCAAGTCAGTCTAGCAGCATAAAAACAAAATCCTGTCTCTGTACATTAACAGGACCTTCTCTCTGGTCTGGCACTGCACTCTGGCTGTGATCTTCCCCAAATTCAGCTGTGGCAGGACCAGCTGCTGTACCTTTAGGATGGAGTTGTCCTGTCGGGTGTTCTTAGTATCATATCCTTCCAACAAGCAGCAACGGACAGTGGATCCAGAGCCTGCAAATTCTGCCAGATTGAGATCAGCAAAGCCCAGCTGTAGCCAAGAAAACAATGGAGGGGAAGGGGAGAGAACAAGGGTTACTCAATAAAGGGATACATGGTGTCACACAGACCAAAATAAGAGAGAGCATCTGTGAGCAAGGGCAGAAACAGGAGCCAGTGGGGCCTGGTGGCCGTGAAGATCCCCTGTTCTTGAGGATGGGCAGGGTCACATTCCTAATCCCAAGCCTTCAGGAAGCCAACCCCATGTGGAGGAAGGGCAGATAGTGGTGGTGCTGGCCAGGACAGTGTTAACCAGCCCACAGCCATTGCATAACCAAGGACATGGAAGGCACTAGGTCAATGATGTGGAAAAAACAGAATCACACACACACAAACACAATAAGGCACTCTTTGTATCGGGCCATCCCAGGATGCAGTGGAGCATGTGAACCAGGAGATGAAAGGATATTGTTACAGAGGAAAGTGACACCATCCTGAAAACAAAAACTGAGATTTGGGCACAGGGAGCTGGAAGCCTGGAGCTATGGAGCAGTGCATGTGCCTCACCCCTCAGAGGCAGCTGCTGGGCTGGGGAACTCCTGGAACAAAGTTTCCCCAAGGCTGCTAAGGTTTAACTACCAAAGGGGATGTTTGACTGGCAGAGGGGAAGAGAAATATTTGGAGAGATTTAGTTGTGAGCTCTCTAAACCTTCTCTAACAAAGGGGAAGCAAATAGGGAAGGTGACAAAGTTGAAGACCATGTGTAAATTCAAAGAGGGCACTGATGCCTCCAGAGTAAACACAAACACAATAAAGAGTACCTTTGTTTTCCTGCCCTAATTTCTGGTGTACTAACAGTGTTTCAAAGAAAAAGCTATAGCTTCTTTTATGCAGAGCTTTAGGAATACAAGTCAGTTGTGTCCCATCTAATCTGACCAGGAAGAGATGCTGCACCCCACATTTGGCCAAACCATGCAAGCACGGAGAGTTTGCGTCACTTCAACATCCAGGTCAGCTCCCAGGGGAACACAGAGCGCAGGTGGAGCAGCAGCAGGTCATTCCATGCACTGCAGAACATCCCTCCTACCCTGGTGTTGACAGCTGGGTGACACAACCGAACAGGGAGAGCCTCAACAGCAGCACCATCCTGCAGAAATGTGGTGCTCTGTCAGCTGTGGAAGCTGATAGGGAGTCACAGCACAAACTGCACTCGCTGCCGTAGGAAGCCTGGCTCCCACTGCTCCAGATTAAAAGCCTAAACCACAGTCTGCTCAAGATCCATGATTCAGGGGAGAAACAGCACCAAGATTCCCATAGCTGCTTCCTCTGTTCCATTCTCAAAGGGGAACTCCTGATGACAAATGAATTAAAAAAAAGTGGGATAGAAAGGGGACCTTTCATCAGTAAAGAAGGAAGGAAAAACATAACCTAACCTTTCTCCCTCTCTTCTCCCTTCTTAACAACTCCCTCAATGCAGGTGTTTCTCCAGCCCTTGCTGTAGAAATTCCTCTGTCTCTTCTAGCCAAGGGCTATGCTGCTTGCTAATTATTCACCGATAAGGGAAAAAACAGTGAACTTTTATCTCTTGGAGATAAACAGGACAGGAGAAAGCCACAGAGGGAGCTGCAATCCATCACTGTGACAAAGACACAGCACGACCACACTGGGAAGAACAACATGGTATAGGAGTGGACTGGACCCCGTTCCTTCTTCTGCCACCACAGTACTAACTTCTTAAAGAAGATCAACATCAGAGTGTGGGAGAACACTCCAGCGAGCCACATAGTGTGCTGAGGTCAGAAGCTTTTTCAGGAAGCAGACTCCCAGTATATAGAGGAAAGATCCCTTAACAAAAGGATGTTTTCAGATATAACCTTTCAGAATAGTTTCCTCAGTTTTCCAGCCAGCTGATGGTGTTTCTTCCAGCTCAGAGTTTCCGCTTTATCAGTCCTTCCTGTCGTCTTCCGCTCCATAACCCCTGACACCGAGGTGACATTCACGTCAAACACAAAGGTGTGCAAGTCAGTGGAAACTCTGCCTGGAGCACAAACAGCTCCATCACTCCCAGCCCTTGCTGAAGGGGCACCAGGTACAGAGGGCATTCACAGGTTGCATTTTCTTCCACACCTGCTGCCATGATGGGAGGAGTTTTCAGCTGAGTTAAGGTAATTTAAAAAGGAGTGGACTCATGGTTTAAAATGGGAAAGCAGTTGCATGGATATACAGCATCTGACAGAAACATTGGAAAACCCAAATCAGTCAGTCCCTGTCATGGGGCCTGCCCAGAACAAGCCTGGTCCATAGGGCAAGGCTGCAATCACCCTGTCTGGTGTGACATCCCTTGTGCCTGAGCTGCTGAAATGCTCAGATTATATTTTAGGAGAACACATCAGTTTTCTTCACAGAAGACCAAGCAAGACACCAACCCATGACATGAAAAGTATGTGAAATTTGGTCTCCAATTCTGGGCTGGAGAAAGGATGTCATTAAATGTCAATGACACAACTGGAGACTGAGTAGAAAGGAAGTAGGTTAGAACATGGCCTGAATAAGAGTCCAGGTTAACTCCACCATGGAAACATGCCTTCAGGCTTCCTTTAATTCTGCATTTCCAAACGCTGTGGAAAGGTTGAGGATGGACACTGCAGGAGGCACAGACTGATGCATTTACCATGTCTTAGAGGCACATCTCTTCCTCCAGCCACACTGCTCTCCCTGGACAGGCAGCCCTGCAGAATGAATAACCTCCCCACAGTGTGAATTTAGTGAAAGAGAAACTGATGGCCCCAGAGACCATGCCCTAATTAGCAATGAGAAAGTGTGGGCAGTCACACTGTCCTGTCCCACATAGCACAGCAGTTCACAGGAGTGCAGTGCACCCTTCACAACCTATTGCATCCATGGTCCAGAAAGGATATTGATGAGAAGAAATTCTTAAAGGGCTGTGCGTGACCTGAGCATCTGTTTATTAGAAACCAGCAGCAGTGACTCATTGTCAAACAAACATGATTTCGGGCACTGTGTGAGCTCAACTTCTAAGCCAACATTGTCTCTTGATCCAGCACAAGGCGGAGAAGGGGGTGGCCCATTGTCTGTCCCACAGCATAGGCAAGAAAATGAGAGGGAAACAAACCAAAACTAAGATCCCTGCTGATTCATTTGGTTTTTGCCTCAGTGACTCCCATGCTTTGGAAGGCAGTGATTTCTGCTGTAGGTTTCTTCCTGCCCTCACAAGGCAGTGAGGTGCCTGCCCCAGCCCCAGCTGGTTGCTGTGTTCTGGAGAACAGAATTGGAGTCTGTGTTTCTTTATTAGGGAGATGCTGCCAGAAGCCAGAGAGTTCACATCTGACTCAGAACTTCCCCAAAATTTGAGGACACGCAGATCATCTTCCCAACCCCCGTCTCAAATCCACATCCAGTGCAATCTGGATCTGTCCCAGCAAGTCCGTTTTTCTGGGAACTCTTAACTCAGGCTTAAACTCAGAACTAATGAACGCCTCTGCAGATTGCTTCACTCAGCAGCCACTGGTTTCTAACGGGTGTCAAGCACTAACAGGAGACAAGACCATCATCACTCTGCCACATTTGCCCTTTCTGTGCTCTTACCTTTGAGTAGGTTTTTCCGCCCTTCAGCTCCTATAATGGGAGACAAAACAAACAGGAAAAGCTCCTATTATATGTGCTGGAGAAACAGGGGGAAAGACATTACTCAATTCTGGAATCTGCTCTCAGGATTCACAAATCTCTGTTTCTCAAGAGCTACCACGACCCCGGTCGCTCCCACCCTCCATCAAGTGCCCTTGCTGGACAGAGAGGCTCCGTTCCAGCACATCCTGACCCAAACAATCTTTCCTTCCCACCACAGTCTGTGCAGTTTTTCTTGCTGCCAAAAAGCACCCAGTAACCAGCAGCAGTGCAGTGGTGGCAGGACCTGCCAGGAGCAGAAGCTGGGTGCTCACCTTACGGACAGATACTCGGCAGATGCAGGGGTCCAGGAGTCCTGTGGCAGGGTTGGCACTCATTTTACACACAAAGGTGAATTTCTTTTTCCAGCGGACACAGTTTTCCTGAACTTCCTCTCTATGAAAAAAAAAACAACAAACAAACATTCTTCAAATAGAAGTACAAAGCCAAATCAATCCCAACTATTAAATATCTTTTTTTAATGACTGGCATCCTGGCCTGTAAAGATCTCCTGCAACACAGCTTGGTCCACTCACTCCACCTGAAACTGCACCACACAAAGGTGTTATTTTACAATCAAGCTTTTTTTCACTAGTCAATACAGGTAAAATCCACCTAGGTTACAGGCAGACTAATCATCTCATCAGCAGAATTTGCCTTTAAAACTCTCACAAGCTCGCTGACATTTCCTGTTTAGCCAGTTTAGCTCATTCACCGTCCGGCCTGGATGGAGCCAATCTCTGTAACCCAACTGGGCTGAAGGTTCACAAGCTTATCTTCCTCCAGCATGTCTGTTTGTACAGCCTCTGTGCAGTGAATGTACTGTGTGTCCTGGATGGCTTGTCCTTCCCTGCCTCTCGTGCTGAGAGGAAGCAAGTGAGGATGGCCAGCTCAAAGTAGGACAAGAACACACGTGGAAATAAATGCTTCTGGGTGCAGGCAGACAGGGCCATGCCAAACACTGCGCTTCAAATTGTGCAGGGGGTTCAGACCATAAAGCAGTCTCAGACAGGGAGGAGGTGGTTTTGCTTGCACAGCTTCTGGAGGAAGAGAAGACACCTTCCTGAGCACAGGAATCACTTCAGGTACAGCTCTGGCTTTGGCAGAGCCCTAGGGGGAAGCTGGATTTCACCTTCCAGGGGAGCCTGGAAACAAGGCATGTGGGTCCTTCCACAGGGCTCTGGGTTCCCCACTGAGCCTCTGCAGGACCTGATCCGTTTATGGCTCAGTTTGGCCCTCAGCCAGGTCAGTTCTCAAAGTAATGAGGCCGGGGGGAGGAAGGGAAGGCACTGCTGACAGCTGTGAGCAAGCAAGTTTGCATCTCACTCTTATCTCTCCTCAGAGCACAGGACAAAGGGGCAAGGCCAGCTGATAAACTGTTTGCTTTAGCAGGGAAAGGGAGGCTTCCCACCATCTGACCTGGCTATGGTTCAGGCCAAAGGGGTTGGTGGCAAAGGGGAGAATGACCAGCCTTGGTAGTTCCTCAGCTCTCCTGGGAAGGAAGGGGAAGAAGCTGTAGCCCAACCAGCCCTTCTGCAACCTCAAGGTGAGCCCTGGACAGATCCAGGGACTGGATCCCGAGTCAGGAGGTCCCTGCTATTCCTTAGACATTCTGTGAGACTGAATCTGCTGGCCAAGACACAGACAACAGAAAAGGAGTAGCTGACAAATAATTGAAACCTGTAATCCTCTGTAATGCAGATAAAGGCTGATCATCCCTGTTTAAAACAAGAGAAAACAGAAGGCAGCAATTCCTTCAAGGTAGAGAACTTAAACCCCTTTCAGACAGAACTCAGGCTTGCTGTTGAAGCCAGTGAAAAGCAAGACATCTAAGTGCCGAAAATACCTTTGAATCTGGGATTAATTCAAGATGAGATCTGGTTCTCATCACTCCACTCAATTCACTCCAGCTCTTTCAGACAGGAGAAGAAACACTTCCAGAGGGAATAAAAAGGCTTTGCTACAATACAATATTCACCAAGCCAGCCAAATTAGGCAAGTTACATTTCAGATGTGGGTGCCTAAAATCTGACTCAGTAGCAGGTATCTTGAGTGACCTAAAGGAAGGAAAACTCAGATACAGATGAAAAAAGGAATTCAATAGAATTGAAAAACACTTGAGGACACATCTGCTTCAGCAAAGCAAGGCAGGTACAAGAGGATGTAGAAATCACTGAATATTTTAGCAGCACTAGGTATCTTTAAAAAGGAACTGCTGTTTTCTAGAGAGCAAGGCTTCACGCTGAATGCTGGAAGGCAGCTACAAGTGAAGGATGTTCAGTCAGACAGGTACAACAGCACACTGTTCACAGCTCACACCTTGTTCTCAGCCCTGCTCAGAGCTCAGACTCCTGTAAAAGTGAGCATTTATGGGACTAAGCTCCAGCAGCTGCTCTGTCAGTGGGGTCGGCAAGGACTGCTCCATCTGAGTTTCCTTACTCAGGACTTCTCACTCATTTTACAATGCAGCCATGATTAAGCATCTGCTGGATGCTGCTAAGTCCAATGCAGGCTAATTACTTCAAAACGTGGCAAAAAGTACTGATTAGTACTAAAGAGCTTCATAGCTAATTTGCCTTCAGCAAAAGCTCTGCTAACAGACATTATGCTTCTTACTAAGGACGTGTGTTGGCTTTCCAAAACTGCTGTAGATACCACACAGTGCAAGGGATTAGGAAAAGGATTTGGGGGGGGGCTGTGTTACCCACAGAACAGTGAACATGAACCCGAGCTGCAGGTGCATGCATAGCTTGGGGCTTTTTATGTCTTTGGAAGAGTCTGCACAGGGTGAGAAGCAGTTTATAAGATAAAATGCTGAGCTGCTTTCCAGTCACAAGTTTCATAATAATTCAATAATTAATTTCAACCTCTTTTTTTTTTTAACTTTAAAAGAGTGGCTTTTAAGGGTGGAGGCTGGGTCTGTATCATTAGACAAAGAAGGGACAGCTCTATTGTTTCAAACCAAACTCTTAAAAATTAATTCCACATTTCCAAAAGATGGCATGTGGGAAAGCAATGGGCTTTGCCTATCCACCTCCCACCAAGCTATCGTTAGGCTGGTAATTAGAGAACACTAAAATAAGGACCACAAAAAAGGAGAACCCAGATGATGAGCAGTTTTGCATTTAGCCTTAGAATATTCTCTGATGTACAATTAGGAACCATCATACAGAAACAAAAAACACACAAGAAGCATGGTGAGGGCTGCACTGAGAGGCGTTTCCTTCCATCCTAATCACAAGGCAACTAAAAGTAAAGCAGAAACTCGCAGCTTAAAACCAGAAGTGTCTAATTTTAAAGTTTTACTCTGTATTTGGAGAGCCAGAATTAGTTCAGACCAATGCCTGGTACCAGGTGCCAATTCAATGGGTCTTCTTCAGAAGTTTTAGTTAAAAAAAGCTGCCTGTACCATTTTGCAAGAAGACTCCCAGAAGGCTGAATCCCTGCCAAGCTAAGCTTTGCCCTCTTCTGACTTGAGACTTATTCAAAGCTGTGTAATTACTCTTTGAGGCCTAAATATACCTTCCTCAGAATAAACCAATGCAACCCTGAGGCAGCTTTTGTGAAAAGTGGAGTTTCAGAGAGAGCTTCTTGGGGTCTCATCAACCCTGGAGCTGCTCATCTACCTCCAGCTCTGTGACCAGCCAGAGGAACAGTTTTCTGCATCCCTCATCTGGAATCCTATGCCTCGAGAGAGGATTTACCAGAAAAAAAAAAGCAGCTGGAAGATGTTTAATCATAGCACTCTATGAATCCAAGTAAGGGGAACAATGCACAGCAGGGACCCACTGCTTTACCTAATTTTAGGGAAGCAGCAGTGAGCTTGGTGAAGCCTCCAAGGCCTCTTTGGGTTCTGATCTCACACACAGCTCTGGAGACAGGTAGAACAACACATAACAAACAGATTTTAAAGAAGAGCTGTTTACCAGCTGTGATTTTAGTGCCATGGACAGAGTAGCACTGTTACAGAAAGCCACAAAGCTCACCATGAGTCCAAGTCAGCTAAAGCAAACACTTCTAGAAAAAGGTCACGTATATGACCCATGCTATCTTGGGCTACCTCTCTCCCACATTGAAAACCCAGCTAATGAAACACTAGAACAGAGATTAAAACTTCTATTTACAGGCTAAGAGCTGAGTTGTGCCCAACTGGGTATCAAGCTTCCAACACACCACCCGCTGAAACACTGCTGTGCTGCTGAGGCATTTAGAAAAGCAGATGTTTCACCCTTACTTTATGTCAGTTGTCACACATAAGACAGTGTGTCATAAAAAGGCCACAGCTTTACTAGGAGGACAATGACAACAAAAATTGCTTTTAATGCCAAACGTTTCAGTAGATCAATGTGTGTCAGTCTGATGTTTCATGCACAGGAGCAGTCATAGGAAAACCTTAGGCTGAGACAGTAGATAGAAAAGAACACACAAAGAGCTTCTTATTCAGATTTTCTCCTCCTCATCTACACAAAGGGGAAGGGTAAGCCTTCCTATTTCTGATGGTCACTCCACATGCTCGCTGTCCCCCCCTCTGAGATGTGGATCTGTGTTAGAGCTTTCAAGCAGAACTAATCCCCCTGCTTGCTCTGCATCCTCCTCACTGGTTCACCACTGCAGCAGGAGCAGCAGCATCTCATCTGATAAGGCACAGGAAAGACAAAACCATTTTAAAGAGGCCACCAAGACAACTCTCAGCTCAGATTCTTTTAAGTGCAATGGCTTGAAAAACAGCCCTTGAAAGGGCCCTGACACACACTAGCAGTGGGTCTTTTGGGGAGGAAGGTAACACAACCTCAGCAATGGGGGTACAATCCCCTCAGTCAGAGAGGGGGATAAAGAAACAAAAAATCCAATTATTTCAGCAGATTGTACAGGAAGGGTATCTTCTACAGTATTTCTTTACACAGCTCTGCTTTCAGCTGCAGAAACCACCCTAAGAACAGTTTCATCTATTCCCCAGCCCCTCCAAAGGCTAAATTAGAGCACGATCACTGACACTCCCTTAGCTTGGCAAAGCCTGGAACAATCCTGTGTTATGCTCCAGAGAAGACAGTTACTATTTTAACCAGGTTTTCTAGTGCAAAACTGTAAGAGAGACCTTTGGTAAGGGCAAGGAAAATTCCCTGAAAAGCCTGTTTCAAAACTGACTTTCTGTGATGCTCAGGAACCAGTATTCACACCCCGGCATTCACAGCACACTAAAATATATCCCATCCTACTAACACAGCAGGTCGTGCTACAAACAGGGCCTAATCACTGCCTCCAAAACACAGAAATTACAAATGTGGGTGAACATATACATATAATGGAAAGCAAGTCCTCATTTAGCCATTAGCTGATTTAGATATATGACCCAAAATCTGCAGGTATCCCCAAATAACGGGCTATGGGCAGGGCACTTCACTGCCACACACTTGTTATTAAATTAAAATGCAGCTCTGAGGCTTTGCCATCCAGATGCCTGGCAAGGAAAAGGAGAAATCCACAATGAACAAGAGGCACCAGGCAGACAGCACGGGAATGGGTCACATCAGTAAAAGCTTAGGGCTGCCAGAATCTGTTTTATTTTGTTGTCAAGCTCATGGGGGCCAAACACAGGCAGAAAGCAGAAGCAAACACGATGCAGCAACAAGTGCTGGGAAGCTGAGTGGAAATGCATCCCAAGAACAAGAGGTGACACCATATTCCTTAGGGAACATCATACAGGATCATAAAAACCAGCTGGATACACAGTGCATGAAATCCAAGGCAGTCTAACCTGGAGTTGGAGAAATGCTTTATGGCAAATTCACACAGAAGGGTTTTGCCTTCCCTGAGCAGAAGCAGAGCAAGGGCTGCATGGAGCTCCCCACAATAAAGTTACTCTGTTGTGCCTGGGCTTACATCACTGAGCAGAACAACTGCCAACCCAAGGAGCTGGACGTCTCCCCCTCTGCAAACAACCCCGTATTCTCCAGCTGACAAGTGCTGGTTGTTGTGCAGGAGACATGAGCAGTTATGATGGAAAAATGGCTCAGACACAGATGATGCAGCCTGTGCTACTGAGAGAACTGAGCAAGCCTTTGTCATTGGAAACAAGTCTTATTTGGATGTTAAAACACTGCAAGTGTTTTAAACAAGGGTTCAGCAGTAAAGTCATCAAATCTACCACCTACTTGCAAAATTAACTTCTGAATCCCCAGCAAACCCATTCCAATGGCCCATGATGGAGAAGGCCACCTACCCACACCTTCCTCTTGGCATCAGCTCACACCTATTCAGTTCTTCATTTGCACCAGAACAGTGATGTATATGGGCTCTCTAAATGTCAAATGTGAATACCAATGCTTTTAGAATGAAGTACTCACATGACCCAGCATTTTTAGGGGGAACAAGGCAAGTTCTAAAACTTCTGGAGGGTTTCACCATGCTATGTCTCACAGTTCTGCCTCACCCCAGGAGATGGACATCCATCCACTCCTGCTGTTCACTGGCATCTGGGGAGGTGGGGGAAGAGTGAACAGGGAAGGAACAGTAGGGGAAAGTCAGCTGAGGAAACCAGATTCCACTTATGCAGTTAACAGCACAGCCTACATAATCCCTATTTGACTGTACATGAGACAAATAGAGGAAAAAGGATTAATGGCAAATGTACAGGAAAGAAAAAAGCTAATGGAATAAACCTCAGCCACAGCTGAGAAACCAAGGTAAGGAGCAGTCAAGGCAGCCTCTCTAGGGGACAGGGGATGATGACGACAGCACCAAGTATGTGAAAGGCAGGCGAGGAAAGAACTGGAGCAAAAACAACCAGGAGAGCATAAAATAAAAATGGGATTCAAGGAATGATTTACAAATCCTCCTTAGGAATAAGCTGGTATCTAGCAAGGAAGGGATTGATTTTTTATGGCTTTAACCTTATTTCTAGAAGCAGCCTATTTCCGTAAAGCTTTCGAATTGCATGTTATAGTTCCCTTCAAGGCAGGGATCAATCTTGATAAAGGTCCACCAGTACAAGCCAGGAAGTGACAACACCTGCTGGAAAACTGGGGTGGCAGTCAGGCAGTCACCAGCAAAAAACCCTCCAGCAGCAGCATTCCTAGTTGTGTATTAACAGCTCCTTTGAAAGTAATTCAGTTATGCCTGGACTCCAGTCATGTGCCCCCGGACATGTGTCCTTTATAAGTGACAGACATGAAATGCTGCACCTCAAGCACAATGTCCCATGGGCAAGAGCTTTCCAGTGAGTGCATCCCATGGACTCCAGATCACTGCTCTGGGTAGCCACACTCTCCAGCACATCCAGGGCTTCTAAAACCTTTGGGGGTTATTCTAGAAAAAAATATTTCCAACCCTTCCTTGTATCTAAATCTTGAAACCTTTAAGCATTTCCTAACATGAACTATGTCAAAAATACTATTAGAAACAATGGAGGTTATTTAAAAAATCACATGCAGCTGGGGATGGAGTGCTACAGCAGCACTTGCAAAAAGAATTAAAAATTGTGCCAAATGGAGGAAAAAAGTCAGGAAATGACCCTTTAAAACTTAAGCTATAGAACAAGTCAGATGAGTTTTGGAAGGGTAAGCAAGGGTGGGGCAGGGAGAAGGCATGGGGAAATAATTCTAACAGGCTCAGCTGCAAGCAGCAAGGACCAGTCCAGAGCACTTTACAGATGGGACGTGCCCAGCAGAGCCACTGTGCTTTGAGGTATTTGTAATTTACATTCTGTCATCTAGAAGCAGAGAAGGAAAGCTGGACATCAGGAAAACAAAGCCAAGGAGGGAGTGTAACAGCAAATGCTGTGCAATCCATCTCCTGTTACACACTGTACTGAAGGCAGACCAACACGGAGCTGCACATATCCAAGGACTTCTTGCCACATCTACAGAGCACAAGCTCCTTTTGGTCTGAGGCCAGGGATGTGTGCCAGGAGCAAAAACATCACAAGCAGAGAACTACCAAACTCTTTAGTGTAAAGAATGGAATAACTGGATAGATGACTCAGTTACTGGGGCACAAGTCTGTAATAACGTGCGTATTGAACGTTGAAAGACGCATTTGCTTTTCTTGAACTCTGATCATGCTCTGAGTCACCACACCAACTCCTACTGCTATTGTTCCAATAGACTACGCTGGGGCTGCATTAGCCAAGAGTGAGCCTTGTGCCAGGCTGCCCAGCCCACCACCACTGCTTCCCTCTCTTAAGCAGACTCAAAAGGATTCCAGTTGCAGAAGAAACAAAACCAGGTCTGCCCTGGGTTCCACTTGAGGCTGCCCAGGGCAGCCACCAGCAACCACACTAAGGTTGTTGTGTGCTGGTGCTGCCTTCTCCAGCCTGTCCCAGGTGTGTTGTTCCTCTTGCTCCCATGGCTGCAGACGTGGTGTTCCTCTTGCTCTGTGGACTGGGCTACCTGGCAGTTCACACCCAGCATGCTCTGAAGAACTTGTCTAACTCTGGGTGTAAATACCTTTTCTGATCTAATGTTCCACAGCTGAACCACTGAACAATCAAATGTGTTCTGCGCATAAAACAGGCATTCATTATGAGGACAACTTCATTAAGTTACCTCTTGTGAACTCTTACCTAAACCTCCAGCCAAGCCAGCTGGAATTACAGGGAGATGAGCAAATCCAAGCTGAGAGACCTCCGTGCTACTGGAGGATGGAGGGCACAGAGGGAGGGATGTTTTGGCTCATTACCAACTCAATTGCACAGTAAAAGCCACAAGAATTAAAAGGGTGTGTGTGTGGGGGGAATTCCTGACTCCACTAAGGGCCTGTTGACCCTTTGGACAAAGCACAATTCAAGTTTTCCCTGTGGTTCTAAGAGATGGTGGAACTAAAGCTTCATAATATCCCAAATGCTTCAGAAATCCTCCAAGGTTTGTCCTGTACAGGTGCTCACAAGATTAAGGTAGAAAAATCCACCACATTTCAGAGTCAATACATGTTTCTGTATCACACTGTAGCTCTTCTAGAAAGCCTTTTCACTTCTGGCAGGCCACAGATGTAAAATGAAGACTCACTGATTACCCATTGCTGGTGTATTTATAAACTTCCTTCATCCCCTAAGTGTTAGCTGTCATTTTGAGATATTCCAGATTTGCCTTATGCTGACTAAATTTGAATTTCCAGAGAAGAAAGGCAGCAATGTAAACTCCAGCAAGGAGAACTCTGATAACATTCCCCACTACACAGGGCACAGACATGGCTACGACTCCATGATACAAGAATGCTGTGTTTGAAAACAAGATGCTCTTATGAAGAAAAAAAGTACCTTTCCAAACCAAGAGAAATCCACACATGCCCCCTAAGATGAGAAAAATCAAGACAAGGGTCAACTCAATACTTCAAGGCTTCACTGGGATAGTAAATCTGGCAAAATAAAACCCTGAAGGGAATCAACACAAGACTAGGAACAACATCCCTAATATAAGTGATGTACAGAGACAAATCCTTCTGCCTCCAAGGCAGATTTATGGCACGTGAAGACATACTGATGTCAGAATAATTAACTGACTTTTTTGCCAATATCAACCCTGTTTCAGCGAGGAGAATTTGCCAGAGAAATCTTTATAGTGCAAATTAATCTGCACATGAGGCCAAGTTCATTTCTGGAATAATTTCATTAACACCATGTGATGTAACATCACTGCAATTTGGCTCAAACACGCTGAAGAGCCCTTCAGTAAATAAGCTGCCTGAAGTCAACCCTGGTGCTAAAAGTAGGTTTAGTTACCCAAGAGGTAACACCCTGCCATGCTGAGACGTGTTTCCCTGTGAGTCACTTCTATACAGCACATATTTACTCAAAACAAATACAACAGTCCTGCAGAAAACCCTTTATATGTTAACAGCAGCTTCTTCATTCCACTATCAACACAGGTGCTTTACCATGGCTCCTTTATAAAGGCACCATTCAGCAGTACAATCCAGGGCACTGGTTCTAAAGACAAGATCCAAACATGTTCTCCCTGAATGTCCCCTCCATCAGTATCTGCTGCTGTTGGGGTTTATCAGCAAAAAGGCCACTCAGCAGGAGAGGTTTGCAAATGAGAAGAGGCTGCTGAGCAAAGCTTGTGCCCCCTGACTCATCTGTGTGCTGGTGGTGATGGGCTTGGGCTTCTAAACCCTGTCTCTTCCTTCCCTCCTGCCCCATCTCTGGAATGTCAGGACTAGGGCCATGCCAGACTGACAGAGCCATCAAGAGGGGAGAGAAGAGGGTCTGAAACAGAGCAGTTAGGGCTGCTTTGGCTCCTCAGGAGCCACAGCTGCACAAAAACACAATTCTCTAGAACAACCAATATCTCATGATGCAACTTGTCCTAATCAGAGAGAGGTAATTTATGAAATTACCTCTTGGTTAAAAGCAGAAGACAGGAGAACTCTGCATTTTGCAGCAGCAGTCAGTGCTGGTTAAGTCCCTGGGAGATGTCAGCACAGGCTCCCACTGCCAGGAGCAGGTTTAGGAGGATCAGAGAGTCTTCACCTCCTCTGTCACCACAAGCTGTATTCAGACACACTCCCTTGATTCTCCCCTACTGAGAGCAAAAGACATTGGTGATGTGTTTGCATCACTTCTGGAGGGAAAACAACAAGCAGGTTTGTTTTGACAGAACTGAAACACTGCACTTACAGCAGCAAAAAATCATTGCTATAAAAATACATCAGAAATGGACCTGAAAGAGAACAGTAGCCACAGAATGATCAGCTACTCCCTGTACAGCAGAAAAAGGGTGTTCAACAGAGCAGAAAGGCAGCAAATGACAGAAACAGTTGTAGGAAATACACTCCTCCACAGCACAGTTTCCCTTGCAGCAGGAGCACTGCAGGCTGCTGAAGGTACAAAATGAGCAGCTCTGCACTTAAAAGGAATTCAACATTTATGCAGATGCAACTGCCTGGCATTACCAGAACAGGCCACTGACAGAAGCCAGGAAAAGAGCTTTCCTACAGAGGGGTTACTGCATAATTAATCTGTAACAGAGGCAAGCAGACTACCTCTGCAGAGCTCTTACTGCTTAGTCTGGGAACAGCACGCTGCACTTGCTGGGACTGACTGGTACAGCAAGTCTGTGTCAAGTGGGAATGGTACTGCTCCGTTCCAGGGCAATGGAGCATTAACAGCTCTGGAAAAATTGCTGAATTATAAATATCCTAGATGCCTCCCTCATATCGTGTGACATGCAGGCACAGCAAGGATGAGAAGAACAGGAACTAGCAGGAGAAAAAAAGCAGGATGCAAACACAACCAAGCTGGAAACCCTCTCCCCAACCTGTATGGATGCAAATAAAAAATCCACTGAACACCACAAACCTCACTTTTGGTGTTTCAAGCATGGATAAAGCCTCAAATCTGCTAGAAGGCTGAGAAAAAGGACATAATTCTCTATGCCTGAGTTTTTCCAGACAAGCCTTTCCCTCCTCCTCTCTTGGCCATTTGTGTTGGGTTTTTTTTTGATGAGCAATATTATCCCTTAAAGACTGGAAACAGAAGTGACTGGACAGAGAACAAGGCAGTTGGAAAACTTTATTAGGGCTCACTCTGGCCGCCCTGTTTTGTATTCCTCACACTCAAACCCCACACTTTGGGAGGAATGGAAGCTCCACTGGCAGGTAGGAGCACAGGAAGGCATGTGCTGACCAGTCCTTCATGTGGCAGCTGGCTGAGGGAGCCTCTGTTGATCATTTACCCAATATCCATTAGTGAAACATCTTGCCACAGTCATTGCATACAAAGTTTTATTCTGGAAGAAAAATGGAGGTATGTGACTACCTCAAATTGAAACCCTGAGGTCACATCCCTTTCAAATGGTTTTCTATTACAGGTTCCTTGATCTCCTTTTCCATTGCAAAGCCAGACTGGAACACAGAGCTTGGCAATTTCTGAAAGGCATGGAAAAGACCTGGTACACTGAATGGCAGAAGATGGAATTGCCTCACTGAGGCAAACACACAGCTCTAGGAAGCTCCAAAGGCAAGCTTTCCAGCTTTAGTTGCTTATTTCAGAGAGCACATTTCAGGGTAGTTACCAACCACATGCAGGGGTGATGGTTTTGCAGGTCTCTAAAGCTGCACTGCTAATTAGTGCTGCAGCTTTCTAGCCCTTCCAGGATGGTAAATCCACACACTCTCTTCCTTCCTCCCTCTCAGTGCTTTCAGAGTTCATTTCATACAATAAAAGTATTTTTAGCTTCAGTCCCACCTCCTACTACACCATGGGACTTGCTTCAATGCCTCTTGTCACTAATGAAATAGGATAAATCCAGCCAAAGGAATGGCACAATCCTGCTCTCTTGCTAGCTCAGCTACTTTCCATCTGCAGGGAGTGCAGCCACTATACAGACTGTATATGCTACTGCTAATCTAGAGCATCCTGTCTCTTCTACACTTGTCTCCTACCAATCCTTTAGTCTCCATGGGCTTCCTCTTCATTCTCTTCCTCATCCCCATAATTCCATCCCATTTTCTCATCTTGGCCTTATCAACTGAGCTACACAGGAGACTCACTAGAAGCACGTGAAAATGACATCCATGACAATCAGCGACTCCGAATCACACACAACAATTCCCTTTCTTGCTCATCAGATTAAAAATACACCAAACAAGAAGGCTGTTCATCCAGTGAACACAGGCACAACTGTTTGTCTAGTGGGAAGTGCTTTTCAAACCCAGGCACTAAAATGAGATGCTGAGTCCCACTGTATGGTACCAGAGGGATCATGATGCCAAGTCTGGAGTTACGACAGCAAAGCGCATCGTGTCTCCCAGCAAGTGCACTTGGCATAATGTGAATAAACTGCAAAAAAAAGAAAAAAAGTCTCTCACCCTGCAGGGCAAGCAGCTGGTACTGGGGTGGCCTAGCATATCCTGAAATAACACCTGAAATTATCACCTTTGCAGCAGAGATTACTGATACAAAGTCACACGATGCTACAGAAGAAACAGGCAGATCCAGATGCTGG
This sequence comes from Campylorhamphus procurvoides, assembly GCA_013396655.1. NCBI lineage: Eukaryota > Metazoa > Chordata > Aves > Passeriformes > Dendrocolaptidae > Campylorhamphus > Campylorhamphus procurvoides. The sequence goes on along the minus strand of WBMV01005841.1, from coordinate 2,973,832 downwards.
TCCAGAGCACTCTTAAAGGCTTCTGGTTAATTCTACAATAACCCACAGCTATGAAATAATTCCCAACCCATTTCAGAGCACGCTGCAAGTGCAGAGCTGGCAGCCCACAGAGGATGCAGAACATATCCTGTTTGAAAAAGGGAGGTCACACACAGAGCCACATCCGCCTGTCCTTGCACGGATGAGACCCCACAGAGCCACGTGCAGGTGGATGCTGTGAGACCTCACCATCCCACCCTGTCAGCTCACACATTTGCCCTGAAGAGAGGGAGGTTTCTGATCTGAGGAAAACACTGGGCTCTTCACTAAAACACTACCAGATGTAGCTTCCTGCAATAAAATAATAAGAAGAAATAAATCTGTACCTGCCTCATTTGTCGAGAAACTGATACCAGAACAACTTGCCATGGGCAACTTATGGCCTATTAAAATACCAACCACTGTGCAGTGAGACCACAGGCTCCTGAAGGCACGCATGAATTCCTCAGAAATTCAGCTACAAAGCTAGAGTCAACACTGATGGCAGCTCAAGAGCACAAAGAATAAACAGACTGGAAGCCATTTAGGTTTTTCCCTGTATATCAGAAATAAATACACATCTTAAAAGAAGGGAGGCTGCCCTCTCCTACCTCCCTTGGTCCTCAGCCAGAGCCGATGGTACTGTCACCCTGCAAATCAAGTGGCCCAAACTCCAAGTACAACATTAATTTTCAATGAGTAATTTTTTGAGCCAAAGGGCTGCTTAAGTCACCCAGATAAGGCTGTTGCTAAGAGTCAGCTGTCAAAGCAATGCCAGCTCAGAGTCGGCGACGAGGGGGAAGTTTGAACGCCGGCTGTATCTGAATGTATTTACTGATGCTGTACACACAGCAGATCAGTTACAGGGCTTTAGATTACAGCTTCTGCTCAACAGAGCAGCCCCTGCCTGAGCCACAGCAGGCAGGGCAGAGTCAGACCACGAACAGAGACTGTTCTTTACTCAACAGGATACAGCCCCCGTGGCAGGAAGGTTTGAATGTAATTCTGCCAGTCTTGTGACAGGCCCCAGTGTGGTGACAGGAAGAGGCAAGTCTGGCACAAAGCAAAGCAACCCACCCTGGCTGGTGCAGGTGTAGCTGCCAGAGCCCAGAAAGGGGGTAGAAGTGCTCTGCAACCTCAAAGTGCAGCTTAAGATGATTTGTGCCTGGTTTGTGCAGTGCTCTACCAGTTCTGCAATTTTTCCAACACCCTCAACTTGCTCATCCACTACTTCTGCTCTTAAAACTTGCACCTACATTTAGCTACACTGCTGAAATGACCCCCTCTTTTTCTCATCTTTGCTGTCTTGTTTCTCTGTATTTGTTTCAGAATGCAAGGCAGGGCAGGTATTATAATATTTTCTTGGAAGAGGTTATGTTTAGTTACAATCACTTCTAGAGTCTGCTTTCAGATCCCTTCTCCATTAACACCCTCAGCCTATTCCTGAGGCCCTGCCAGAAAGGAAGGATGTTAAGAGTGTGAACCAGCTCTGGAGCATTAAAACTCACTCTCCCAGTCTGTGTATTAGGAATATATGCACATACAGGGGTAGCCTACATTTTCAGACATGTTTGCAATAAAAATACTTCTAAAATATGTTATGACACTTCATGCTCTAGCAGAGGACAGAGCCAAACACACGTTGACCTAAAATATGGAACTGAGAGAACAGTTTAAAGCCACAACCAAGTTCCTTGCTCTACTAAACCGTGGCAATCCTATGGGAATTAAGAGGCAGAACTCAGCCAGTGATCCCCTCCTTCCCTACAGTTCTCTTCCTGCTTGGGGACTCTAGAAGCAACGATTTAGTCACCTAACCTTTGTTTTAGGACAGACAGCGGTAAAGATTCAGATCTCAAACGTGCTGAATCAGTCATTCAGTCTCTGATTAAACAAACAGTTAACGATTTTCCAGCCTGAAAAAGCCAAACATGGTGAACCTGATTACCTGAAGGATCCTGTAACACCAGGCACAATGACTATGTATGTGAAGACAGTGAAGTAGTTGATTTCTAACTCTCATCACCAAGAGCTGCATTCTGGAGGTCACATGACTTGCACCTCCCTTCACAAAGGGTTTTGAACTGCCAAGCCCTGAGTTAGCAGGGCAATGTTTCTCCCTTTTATTTATGTCCTACAGGAATTAAAAAGCTGTGTACATCACTAAGGCATAACAATGCTTTGCATCCCACCAGCTGCCAAAAGCAAGCAGCTTCAGATCATTTGTGCCTACATAAGGATGACAGAGCCACACTCACACTAAAGCTGACCTCAGTCCACAGGGAGCTCTCAGTCTGGTGCCTTCCCAAATATTGGCATTTCCTTTGACTTTCTGGATGCAGCTTTACACCCCCAAAAAATAAATAAAGTTTGCAGTGCAGGAAGTGGCCTTTCATACTGCCTCAAAAATTGCAAGGCTAAGAACATTCTGGGTTCAGGCTGCAGAACTGACATACTTGGGAGGTCAGACCACCCCAACAGGGTCAGCTCTTCCCAGATCAAGCCTGCATATGGAAACAGGGCTGGGCTGCAGGAGACAAGCCACATTCCTTGGTTAAAACTGCTGCAGGAGTGCCAGGATCACAAATTCAAGCTGAAACCCTGCATGTGCCTGGAAGAGCCCAGTCCCAAAGGAAATACAGTCTGAGGTGCTTTCAGAAGACAATAAGGAAGGTGGGAAATGCCCTCAAAGTTGCTCAACTCATGCAAAACAGTCTTTCCTCTGAAGTCAGACAGGGGATTTCAGAGCACAATCCCTTCCTTCAAATCCAGAAATACCCAAGTGAAAACGGTTGGCAGGCTAACAGAACAATGTAGGATGAAGTGTCAGGAGTCTGTGGATAACACCTGGCTTTCCACTTCCTTCACATCATGCATCGGCAACGCTCGCTGCCAGCACACAGCCAGGGATCACTCAGCACCACAGCAAAGAGCATCTGGCTGCCACTCAACATGCACTGACACTGCAAGCAGAGAGGGGGGAATTTAATCAAGTCTTCCTCTTTCAGGATACCCAGAGATGTCCATGTATCCCCTACATCAGACTGCAGGTTTAGGCACTCATTTGGACTTCCAGGCTCCTGCCTGTGCTGATGCAGAGTGGAAACCTCCCGATGAGCTTATCATATCATCTCTCTAGGAACAAAGCTGCACAGCCCCCCAAAAAGCTTCAAACTGGAACAAAGTGCAGCCTCCCATCTGCTTCACAAAAACGGTTGCCATGAATACATCCCTACTGCTCTGTGTCTGCTATTTTTAAAGATGCTTGGGAGGCAACTGAATTCACTGGCGGTTGTGCTATTTAAGTATTTGGACTATTAATATTTGAGGAATATATTGGTACTTCTCTGTGGGGAAATACAGCACCTGCCTGGCCTACACCTGGTTCAGATGCACTTTCAGAAGCCCAGTTTCTGTAATCCAACAGCAAGGTGCTAAACTCACAGACAATAGAGGCTTTTCACGTAGCAGGGCATTGTAAAGTGAAACGGGGGAATTTTATCCTCAGAAGTGCCACCAAAGGGTAAGGAGGGTTTACAAAGGGAGGGGAAAGGACAAGCAAAGGGATATTTACAGCTGCAACTTCAGTCACTCAATCACATGGTTTAATGTGAGGCCTGAGCACAGGAGGCATGGAAAAAGGATACCTGCTTGCAAGAAAATGATAAAAAAACCAAACCAGAAAACCCAAGAGAGGCAGATCTCCAAAGCTGAATATGCTGACAAGACCTGGACCTTTTCCAGAGAGCCTCGAATTCCTAACAGTGTTTAGTCCTAATGCATTTCAGACAGGTTCCCCTGCAGCCAGGCTGGGCAGAGGGGGTGTGACAAGCCGGGAAGGGGGTCCCAGCCCAGGGTGTGCCCCACAGAACCAGGCTGTGGCAGGTACAACCCAGGCTGAACTGGACTTTGGACCGGGACAGGCTGGCAGGAGCCAGCAGTACAGCCTGCTGCTTCTGCCCTGTGAGCAGGTCAGATGAACCCAGTGCCACCTGGCAACTCCCTGGATATATCACATTATCACCTCCTGCCACAGGCATGCCCAAGGTGCCAGATAAGTTTATTGTAAATAACCTGAAAAATCTGTCTCTGGAGGTTCTTATATTCTCAGACAACACTCCTTGTTCCACACCATAGCTAATAAAAAATGGTTTAGTGTGTCCTATGGAGAGTTCCTGTACCTACTTCTCCTCTCTGTTTAGAGACTCCAGGTGACACAGGACATCTTGTTCAGAGCAGTTCTTTGAAAACTCATAGTCAGGAAGAGCTACAGGACAGCTTGATCACAGCCACAAACCTCCTATTGCCACAGACCACAGAAGGAGCCCAAATCAATTGCAGAGCAAACACGAGATTTTGTACATAAGCAGCTCACAAGAGATGACCTCCCAGACATTATAACCTCAAATGCAATCAGATTTGGAAGTGGTTGATTTCAGAGAAGAGAAACAATCACAGACCTAAATAATGTACAGATTTCTAACATAACACAGACACAGCATCTCCTTCCCTTTAATCTTTCCCTAGATTCAAAGAATATCAAAAAGGTGATGGAAAAGACCAGAGGAGCACAGAGCAGAGCACAAGGCATGATCTAGGAGACTCTCCACATGATAACTCTTCTCACCATTCCTGGAAATTCATCCCTCCTGAAGTTTTTCTAACTGTAACAGGGAAAAAATATTTGGAAAAGGTCAGATGACTGAATGCCACTGAGAGCTGTAACTTTTCAAGCAGGAACAGGTTTCCATGTGCTTTCAGTTAGAGCCCAGACAGGTTGGGGGAAATGCAGCAAAACCCCCAGCCCATTTCCCCTTTGCTCGTTTTGAAGCAATCAAACCCAGGGAGAGCAGTTTATGTGTTTGGTTTGAATTACAGATGATTTTGCTGCTGGAACACATCTGCAACACACTGTGCTGAGTGAACTGCTGAACCCCAGCCAGCTCAGAAAACAACCCACACGGCTGGCACCACCAGCAAACCCCAGTGACTGCTCCTAGAAGCCACTTTCAGAGACAACAAGCAGAGGGAAATGGACATTTCTCAGCACAGGCTTTTCCTGAGACACCCTCCAGTGCAACTCCGTTTATTATGACTCCAGGAAGCAGAAGGGTTAATTTCTCTCCAAGTTCACATACTGTTTGAATTCCTTAGATAAGCTGCTTCCACCAAACCCAAGGACCTAGCCTCAGGGGAGAACACTGTGAGGAAAAGCTCTTTTGATAGATTTTCTTCAAAAGAGAAATTAATTCAAAGTCCATTTTTGGAGGTGTTCCACACCCATGGTTTCTACAGACTTCAGATGAGGTTGCATCGTGCCTCTGGAAAAAAAACCAAGCTCTGAGCAATGCCCTACTACTTCTGTTTGCAAGACAGAAATGTTTTATGCTTGCCCAATAAAATCTCACCTAAAATGAGAAAGCTCAGCATGCAGCACCACAAAGAGGAAAACCAGCCCAAACCAGGCTTTAGCCCTGAGAAAAGGCAGTTAACAGCTAGCACAAAGTAATCCTGTACCTTTAAAACTGAGCAGTCACTCAGGAAAGCAAAAAAACAAGTTCTGAAAGCCACTGAAGGCTTCCTTCACATCTTGAGGCAGAAAGCAAGTCTGGGCTGTTATGGAATTCATGTTTGCATACTGCTGGTGATAATCTGTGTGCATACTTAGAAACAAAGCAAGATTTTATTAGCAATTAGTAGCAAGAGTGGGGACAGACCTGCCTGAAGGAGTCAGAGAAATGCCAATACACGATGGCAGAACCTTATAAGATGCGCAGCAGAATGATCCCAGCATGACAGATCACACAAAAAACACTGCTGCTCTAAACTGGGAGATGCAATGGCATCAGTTCAAGGAGATAAACTGGGTCTTTAACACTGACAACTTTGACTCCAGGCAGCAGTTTTTCCTTGCACAGCGATTTGCAATGCAAAGCAAGCCTCACCAAGAACAGAAATTCAGAATCAAAGGGGGAAAGCAAAGTTGCAAAGGGTTGATTTGCTTATAGTTTCCTACAGAGCTGAGTTTCAAGTAAGGCATGAAGGCAATTCAGCACAGGGTCTGAAACAGCGTGTGAGAACTTGGGCAAGGAGGGGGAGAGAAAGTAAGAGAGGATTTAAGCCACAAACTTCAGCCCCTTTCAGGGCAGCGACCTCCCACTCCCTCCCCTCGTCTCTGAAAAATTCAATCCAGCTCAGATCAGCCAACACCACCCAGGTTCAGAGCTCTTCAGCTATGTACTTCCCCCGCTCCAGAGAATGATGTGGCATGTGGGGCCCTACAACAGAACTATTAAAATCCCATCAAGGGGTAAGCAAGTGGTGGCCATATGCTAAAGCGCTCAAGTGATGAATAACGAGGGAAAGGAGAGCCAGGCAGCAAGTCTGCAGGCAGGTCTTACCTGGTAGATAAACTAGCAAAGTCTCCTCCATCCAGCAGCCTGATTTTACAGAACAGAACCCCATTCACAAAGGGGACAGCAGTCAGCTCTTCTAGAGTGAAACTTGTCTGAAACTTGAATTTCTTCTTCTTCATCAGGAAAGCCATCGGCAAATTCAGCGTGGAAAGCTCAGGAATTTCAAACAAGATCAGGGAGAAGCGGCTCAAAACACACACAGACAAGAAGAAGGGCACTCGTTCCAGGAACACAAGCAGGGAGTAAATTCCAGTTCAGTTACAACGACGGCCCAGCTTCAAACGCACGATTCTCTTCTCTTTGGTGGTCGGATCTGGCTGCGGGACCATCGCCACGGCAGGATTCAGGTGAGCTGGAAGAGGTCAGGTTAAATCTCTGCAACATCTCCAAGGGAAAAGGGAGGGAGAGAGGTTGGTCTCAGCTCCAGACCAGCAGGAGCTGTCCCATTTAGAGGCTGCAGTGCTCCGTCTTCAGCACAGCCCCTCCTGAAGGCATCTCTTGTGAGGAGTCATCTCGAGTCCCTGGAGAAGCCTTAAGTCTGTGGGCAGCACATTCAGAGAGCTTCCAGTTTCTGTCTCCTCCTCTTGTGCAACTCCTTGATACCGGGCTTTGGGTCAGCCTTTGGGAGGGAAATGAGTAAATTAGTTCCAGCCAGTCTTGGGCTCCTCCTCCTGCTCTAAAACCTGTTTGGATGGGTAATATTCAGTCCAGACTCATTCCAGTCTGAAGAGGTATGGCCCCAATTAGCCTGGCCCCAACATCCTCTTTCCCCTTTTTGCCTAAGGCAAGCTTCACTGTTGTCATCCCCCTCGTAATTTCTGTTTTGCAAAGCAGCTCATAAAAATCTGCTCTATTTTCAGCCGCCACCTTTAGAAGCAGTTTACAGAGCACGATCCATCTAATGTGCAGCCTAACAAGAATACAAAAAAGCCACCTCAAGAATTGAAAAATCTGCTCCTTTCCTGCATTTCTCACCAGTTCTAAGTGTTAGCACCTGTATCTTATAAATGGAGAAAGCAGCAGAGAGCAAAAACAAGCAGTCTGCTCCAGATTACACAGCATAACAACCGAATCAGGTCATCTGGCTGTCCAATCACCAGGCCCACCGGGAATGCTGCCTTTCCCCGGCTCCGGCTCCACACCGAGCTCTGCACGGCTCAGTTTTGGGGCTGGCGATGGTGGTTTCCTTACACATTGACACAACACCCAAACCAGGCAGGCAGGAGCTTGATCAGCATCCCAAAGGGACAAGGTTAGGAACATCGGGCAGTAAACAATCCTCACGGATTGCAGGAGCTGCCTCTGTGTGTGGGTGGTTAAAACCCCTCTCTGGCTGTGGGCGAACCCAGGCTGGGCACCTCCACTGAGGTTCTGCTGTCCCCTCTGTGTCCCCTCCGTGAGCAGTACGTGCCCCTGCACTGAGCTGCTGCCAGGTCTCAGCCTGCCTTCCAACCCCACGGACTGTGCACAGACCCATCCCCGTGCCCTGGGATCACACACCAGGCTGCACCGAGGTCACAGCCTGTCCCTGGCATACCGGGGCTGTGTACTGAGAGGATTTGAAGAGGATTTACCAGATCTGTGCACAGGTCTGAGCTCTCTCTGAGCTGTGCCGAGGTCTCAGCTCTCTCTGAGCCTTGCATTGAGCTGTGCCTAAGTCTGAGCTCTCTCTCTGAGCCCTGCACTGAGCTCTGCCCAGGTCTCAGCTCTCTCTGAGCTGTGCCCTACACTGAGCTCTCTATCTGTGCATAGGTCTGAGCTCTTTCTGAGCTGTGCCCAGGTCTCAGCTCTCTCACTGAGCTCTTTCTGAGCTGTGCCCAGGTCTCAGCTCTCTCACTGAGCTCTTTCTGAGCTGTGCCCAGGTCTCAGCTCTCTCACTGAGCTCTTTCTGAGCTGTGCCCAGGTCTCAGCTCTCTCACTGAGCTCTTTCTGAGCTGTGCCCAGGTCTCAGCTCTCTCACTGAGCCCTGCACCGAGCTGTGCCCCGGTCTCATCCCACCTCCCTCACCTCCGCACCCCTTGTGCCCTGCAGCCAGGTCCCACGGCTCTCCCGCCCCACGGCCCAAGCACCGGGGCCATGCCCGGCCCTCAGCGCAGCTCCGGCCCCACGACCCGCGCCCGGACCCGCAGCCGGGGCTCAGCCCCCTCCCCGNCGGGTGAGGGGGCGGGCGGGCGGGCGAGGGGTCCCGCTGTGCCCTCAGGGCCGTCGGGATGTGCGGACGGGAGGGCTCGGTCCCCCTCACGGTGTCCCGGCGCCCCTCTGCAGCCCCCAGCTGGCACGGGAGCTCAGGGCATGGCACAGGCACCTCTGACATGGGACATGGAGATCCTGGAGCGGGACCAGCGGAGGATGTTTGGGGGACTGGAGCATCTCTCTTAGCAGGAGAGGCTGAGGGAGATAGGGCTGTTCAGCCTCAAGACGAGACAACTGGGAGGTGACCTTATTAATGTGTATGAATATCTAGAGATGCCAGGAAGGTGGACCAGGCTCTGCTTGGTGGTGCCAAGAAACAGGACATGGGCAGAAACCGATGTACAAGAGTTTCCACCTGAACATGAGGAAGAGCTTCTTCACTGTGCAGGTGACCGAGCACTGGCACAGATTGCCCAGGGAGAGTGTAGAGTCCCCCTCACTGGAGATATTCCAGAGCCATCTGGACACAATTACACTGTGCTGAGTGCTCTGGGATGACCCTGCCTGGGCAGGAAAGTTTGACCAGACAACCCACTGTGTTCCCTTCCAACCTGACCCTGTGATTCTGTGATTCTGTGACACACATGGTCTCTGCATCTGCTTGGCAGACAGGAACCCTTACCCTGGCTTATCCCAGTGCCTGAGCAGCCCCTGGTGACATCCCTTCCAGCAGGATGTCATGGGCCACTGGCATGTGGCTCCTCAGGCCATGACACCTCACACTCAGTGGTGTGGCCACCCCATCCCCTCGGGGTGCCACAGAGTGGCTGTGGGTCAGGCCGTGGGTCAGGCCGTGGGTCAGGCTGTGGTTCCTGCCTTGGGTCAGGCTGTGGTTCAGGCCATGGGGCAGGCTGTGCAGCAGGCCGTGGGTCAGACTGTGGGTCATGCCATGGGGCAGGCCGTGGGTCAGGCTGTCCAGGAGCAGGAGGGAAGCCCTGGCACCACACAGCCCTTCAGACCGCACGGGGCAGGGCTGGGAGCTGGGATCTCACCCTCCTCTCAACCAGCGAGACATATCTCTCCACCAAAATGCTCCCTGTTATTAGGTGCTGCTGCTGTGCCCCATGCTGTGGCTGGGATCCCTGGTTAGGCAGGATTCCATCGTTTAAGGGCAAGCAGAACAAAATGTCTCTCCTTGTCCTGAAGGAGCCTGCAATCATTAACGTGATTTGCCTAGTTAGGGATGTGCCCAAGAGTTTCTGTGGCAGAGAAGAGGCTCATATGGGAGGGACTGTTCCCAAGGTTGATATGCATGTCTGGCAAAGCTTGGATGAAAGCCTGGGAGTTCTCTCTGCCAGGCTTTGATGCCCAGACTCCTTGCCTGTAATCTCTGCCATCTATGCAGACAATATCAGAGCTATCAAATAATTCCACCATGATGTGAGCCTTTAAAAAAAAAAGAATCTGCTAGGAAAAGTACACAGCAATGTCCACAGATAAAAGTTAAAAATTGGATTAGGCAAAATGTGTTGTTATGATTTTTTGCTTAACAGGTTAAGCTTACACAGACTTTGGGCTAGGAAAACATTTTGTATTGGTACGGTGAAACCATTGCAGGAAATACCAAGAGATATCAGGAAACAGCAGGGTCTGTGGAGGCTGCTGTTACAAGCAGGGCTTGAATCCTTCCATGAATTCCTATCTGGTGTTTCCAAGGCTTTGAGATACTGTTGAAGATGGGCTGGGATTTTTTGCTGCTTCTCAGTTTATTGGAAAAGAGCTCAGCCTGCTAAATGTTTGATATTTGCCAAGCTGGGAGGCTCAAACAGTGGAGGCATCTCAAGAATCCAGCCCAGTTCTCACACCTCTGATGCTCCTGCTACTGCTGGCAGACCTGTGGATGCTCCACTTCCATGCCGAGGTAAAGGACAAACGATCCCTGTGTGTGGTGTGGGAGGAGGCTGTGTGTTATCTGCTATGATTCACCCTGATAAATAACCTCCTCGAGGACTTCTCTTGTTTATAGCAACAGCCCCAGATGCTAAAGTTTGCAGAGGCTTTAATCCTTGCTGTTCTCACGCATATTTACTTTGCAGTTTTATCAGAAGCATCTCTTGAAAACCTCAGTGTTTTTATAATTAATTGAATAATGTGACTGATGTTAAAAATAAACGGGCTTGGAAAAATGCCCAGCGANGGGGATTGGAGGGCGGCGCTGTCGGTTTGGAGAAGCCCCACCCCCCGGGTGAGGGGGCGGGCGGGCGGGCGAGGGGTCCCGCTGTGCCCTCAGGGCCGTCGGGATGTGCGGACGGGAGGGCTCGGTCCCCCTCATGGTGTCCCGGCGCCCCTCTGCAGCCCCCAGCTGGCACGGGAGCTCAGGGCATGGCACAGGCACCTCTGACATGGGACATGGAGATCCTGGAGCGGGACCAGCGGAGGATGTTTGGGGGACTGGAGCATCTCTCTTAGCAGGAGAGGCTGAGGGAGATAGGGCTGTTCAGCCTCAAGACGAGACAACTGGGAGGTGACCTTATTAATGTGTATGAATATCTAGAGATGCCAGGAAGGTGGACCAGGCTCTGCTTGGTGGTGCCAAGAAACAGGACATGGGCAGAAACCGATGTACAAGAGTTTCCACCTGAACATGAGGAAGAGCTTCTTCACTGTGCAGGTGACCGAGCACTGGCACAGATTGCCCAGGGAGAGTGTAGAGTCCCCCTCACTGGAGATATTCCAGAGCCATCTGGACACAATTACACTGTGCTGAGTGCTCTGGGATGACCCTGCCTGGGCAGGAAAGTTTGACCAGACAACCCACTGTGGTCCCTTCCAACCTGACCCTGTGATTCTGTGATTCTGTGACACACATGGTCTCTGCATCTGCTTGGCAGACAGGAACCCTTACCCTGGCTTATCCCAGTGCCTGAGCAGCCCCTGGTGACATCCCTTCCAGCAGGATGTCATGGGCCACTGGCATGTGGCTCCTCAGGCCATGACACCTCACACTCAGTGGTGTGGCCACCCCATCCCCTCGGGGTGCCACAGAGTGGCTGTGGGTCAGGCCGTGGGTCAGGCCGTGGGTCAGGCTGTGGTTCCTGCCTTGGGTCAGGCTGTGGTTCAGGCCATGGGGCAGGCTGTGCAGCAGGCCGTGGGTCAGACTGTGGGTCATGCCATGGGGCAGGCCGTGGGTCAGGCTGTCCAGGAGCAGGAGGGAAGCCCTGGCACCACACAGCCCTTCAGACCGCACGGGGCAGGGCTGGGAGCTGGGATCTCACCCTCCTCTCAACCAGCGAGACATATCTCTCCACCAAAATGCTCCCTGTTATTAGGTGCTGCTGCTGTGCCCCATGCTGTGGCTGGGATCCCTGGTTAGGCAGGATTCCATCGTTTAAGGGCAAGCAGAACAAAATGTCTCTCCTTGTCCTGAAGGAGCCTGCAATCATTAACGTGATTTGCCTAGTTAGGGATGTGCCCAAGAGTTTCTGTGGCAGAGAAGAGGCTCATATGGGAGGGACTGTTCCCAAGGTTGATATGCATGTCTGGCAAAGCTTGGATGAAAGCCTGGGAGTTCTCTCTGCCAGGCTTTGATGCCCAGACTCCTTGCCTGTAATCTCTGCCATCTATGCAGACAATATCAGAGCTATCAAATAATTCCACCATGATGTGAGCCTTTAAAAAAAAAAGAATCTGCTAGGAAAAGTACACAGCAATGTCCACAGATAAAAGTTAAAAATTGGATTAGGCAAAATGTGTTGTTATGATTTTTTGCTTAACAGGTTAAGCTTACACAGACTTTGGGCTAGGAAAACATTTTGTATTGGTACGGTGAAACCATTGCAGGAAATACCAAGAGATATCAGGAAACAGCAGGGTCTGTGGAGGCTGCTGTTACAAGCAGGGCTTGAATCCTTCCATGAATTCCTATCTGGTGTTTCCAAGGCTTTGAGATACTGTTGAAGATGGGCTGGGATTTTTTGCTGCTTCTCAGTTTATTGGAAAAGAGCTCAGCCTGCTAAATGTTTGATATTTGCCAAGCTGGGAGGCTCAAACAGTGGAGGCATCTCAAGAATCCAGCCCAGTTCTCACACCTCTGATGCTCCTGCTACTGCTGGCAGACCTGTGGATGCTCCACTTCCATGCCGAGGTAAAGGACAAACGATCCCTGTGTGTGGTGTGGGAGGAGGCTGTGTGTTATCTGCTATGATTCACCCTGATAAATAACCTCCTCGAGGACTTCTCTTGTTTATAGCAACAGCCCCAGATGCTAAAGTTTGCAGAGGCTTTAATCCTTGCTGTTCTCACGCATATTTACTTTGCAGTTTTATCAGAAGCATCTCTTGAAAACCTCAGTGTTTTTATAATTAATTGAATAATGTGACTGATGTTAAAAATAAACGGGCTTGGAAAAATGCCCAGCGAGCTGCTGAGCAGTGTGTAGTATAGCAACTGTAGCTGCATTCTCAGGGGTATGTGTATTTTCCTAACGAACACAGTCTCATGACTTCGAGATTAAATCTTTATTAGTTCAAAATTCACCCTGTTGATTTTTCTGTGTTTATGCTGCATAATTGTTTCTGGAGGAATTCATATTTTTTAAAGGGACAGTGCTCCTGATTGCAAAGGGGGTGGGTTAGTCTGAGCCCCCACATAGAGAAGATGTGGCTGTAGGTTATCAACATCCATCCATCCATCCATCCATCCATCCATCCATCCATCCATCCATCCATCCATCCATCCCACTGGCTTCATATTATTTTCTGTTCCAGGTCCAATCCAGTTGCCATGGAGCCATGTGTGTGTGACCAAGGAGTTCTGATACTCATGGATTCTGCTCACCCAGACTCCCATGCTGTGGATTTGTCCTCTGTGCTCATGCCCACCTGACCTCTGCTTCATGACCCTCTGCCACATCCGTGCCCTGTGCTCTCCCTGACCCAACCCTTTCCCAGTGCTATTCCCCTCTGCCGCCACCACTTCCTCGACTTTTGCTGGCTCAGGGCATCGTCTTATCAGTCTGGGATATTTTAATCAGTCTGGGCTCTGCAGTTAAGTCTGGGCCTCACCTCTGCTCTCCTGGAGAGGTTTGCCTGGCTGGCCAGGGCTGGGACCTCTGCACTCTGTGAGTGAGCACGAACAGAGATTGCTTGTCTTGCCTCCTCCCTCCCTGCTTTGAGGACAGAGATAAAGCAACAGGGGAGAAACAAGGTGAGATGAATTCAGAAGTGAAATTCAAAATTCAGTGAGGTGAAGTGAGGTGGATTCTATAATGCACTTGGTGAGCCATCGAATCCTATCTCTTATCCCAGGGGAATGCCAGATACACAAGCCCTGCAAACTACATCATCAGCATCTTCTTCTGGAAAGCATCATCACACTAATTCATTTCTCCTGGCAGCCAAATGATTAAAGTTTTAAAACTAAATTACACACATTGCTATAACAGCATAAACACAGTAATGGCTCTCCTCTGTTCCACCTGTCGCCTCTGCTGTAATGGCCTTAATGAGTTTTCAGCCTCATCATCCAAAAATAAGAGATTATCACATGACGCTTTATGCAGTAAATGTGCTCTTGGAGCTGTGGGTGTGATGTACTTGCAACGCTTCTGCTCCGAGGAGCTTCAGAGGAGCTGTGGGTGGAAGTTGCAGTGGGTTGTGCCTTCCCCAGAGCTTGGGCAGACCCAGGCTGGGGAGCTCCTGAAATGGGGTAAGGGGTGCAGACACCACAGCAGGGTGAGCCCTGTCCCTGTGCAGGCAGCTGGAAATCCTGTAAGGGAATGGGTACCTATCCCCATGGCACAGGATTATCCCATGGAGTGGAGTTATTCCAAGCTTGCATCTTCTCAGCGTAATAACAGGTTGTGAGCTCCACTTTGATCTGCTTGTGTTTTTCACTTGTTCCATATTTAACTGAACTCATCATCCTAAAGGCCAGGAACTGTTTCACTTTCTGTGCCAGGCTGGGTTTCCTGTTGGATGTGCAAAGGACACACCTGCACAGTGGGTTTGTGGCCTGCCAGGACTGGGAATCCTGTTATCGATAAAGGGAGCACTGGAATCTGGAGTCGGTGGATTCCTTTCCCCAAACATGTGGCTAGACCTGAAAATCCAGCTGCCTGGCTTTTTTTGTTTACTGGTTTCCATGTCTGCTTCAGTGTGTCCTGGGAATGTGTGGCAGGACTTTCTGTTCCATTCCAGGAGGCCTATGGGTGGAACAGGAGCTGGTTTGGCCCTTCCAAAACCTGCAGACTGGAACCTGCTTTGCCTTGAGGCTTGTTGTGTTTATGCTGTGTCTGTATCCCAGGTGTCCATCCCTTCAATGCTCTGCTGGACAAGAGACTTGGTGGTGGTGGCTGTGGCCTTGGTCTGTCCCACTGGTTCTGTCCTTCTGGCTGCAACCCCACAAACACCACTGTTACCCCAAATGCAGCAGAAACAACTGTAATCTGTGGTTCCCACTTGACACAACAACCTCTCATTTGGGATCCCAGGCAGCAGAAGTGACAGAAACTGCCCCTGCTGGCGCTGGGATTCTGCCTTGGGTTAATCATCTGCATGGCCGTGACCCAGGGGCTCATGACTCCTGTTTAAAATTGATATTGGCTTCACTTCTGCACACAAAACACAGCCTAGAAGCTGTGCTGACCGTTCCAGGGAAGCTGCTTGTCAGATGCTTTCAAGAAAGACAATCTTAAATGCTTCAATTGTCACACTGGCCTGACCATACTTGTGCTCACAGCACCTGCTGGCCGTAACCTCTCACGTGGCCACAGAAAAAAACCCACAAAAATCCCCAGAAGGATGCTTTGCCAAAACAGGCTAGACAAACTTTAAAAACATGCTGGAGGAGGTAAAGGTATTTGGTGTGAGTGTGCAGGTGATATCATCCAGTCCCTTGGCAGGGATCCACTCCCAGAACTGCACTGGAGCAATGGCAGTGCACTGTTCCTGTGGGATACTGACATAATTATGTGTGGCCTTTGAAAAAATCTTAAAACCTGTCCTTTTGCTTATAATTAAACACTTCATATGTTATTTTTATCCTGTGCTTGCCCATTGAGTTCTGCAGTGAACTCATCCCAGAAAGAGACATCTCAGTGTCCTTTGTCACATCTGTGGGAAGCAGAGTGACCCAGTTTATGATTCCAGGCATCCTGACTTTTCCAGGGGTACCCGTGTTCCTCATTGCTGCACTCTGGCTGTTGAATTTCTTCCTCTTCAGGCTCTCAGCCCTGAAAATATTCATCAGGGAGAGGAGCAAGCAGGATCCCAAAAGGTCTGGAGGACAAGTGTGGTTTCTGGGACAGTGCTGTGCCTTAGCTCGGGATCCCGTCGTGCAGTGCCATCTCCTGGAAAGCCGGGCTGGAGACACATCGAAAGCAGGGCTTTGCTCCTGAGGGAGCAGCGGTGCTCCTGACTGCTTGGCTGCTGCCTCCCATGGCCACAAAGATTACACTCTGACCACCCAGAGTGCCCCACCAAACTTCCTTTTCCCCAGCAGGCAGGAGGATGCTGCTCGCCCTCATCTCCAGTGTTCTATGGCAGAACATCCCTGCGTGGCTCCTTCCCAGTCGGGATGCCAAATACAAATCTCCAGGTACAAAAAGAACAGTAGAAGCACAAACATCTACAGATGTCACTCCTTAGCTTTAGTCCTGCCTGATTCTCTGTTCAGTTGAATGCTCTGTGTTCTTTCTGACCTTCTCAGTGTTCTGTTCACCTGTTCCTCCTGGGTTTTAGAAGACACTTTTCCTCTCTCCTTCCCCAAGTTTGATGACCTCGTCATGAGCAACAACCAAGCCCCTCATCACAGCACTCACCCTGTATTTAAAATGTTGCCACATCTTTTTAATGGGACAAAAATGTGAACACGGAACATGCACCTGAATGCTGGTGGCTTGACTAAGCTCAATTTATCCTGAAAAAACAAGAAAAAGGGGTGGTGCCAATGGCAACAGGTTTACTCCTATGAAAGAGTAACACAGCTTAAATGCTTAGTCACTGGAAAAAATGCACACTGCAATTTAAAGGCAAAGGCTAGTATTTCTACCATTATTTTAGGCTATTGTGGCATCTTTTGAGCAGCTGGGATATTACTGTACTTCAGTAATCCCTCAGACACAGTGAAATAACTCATGCTCCAAGGTAAAACTGTAAAAGCTGTTATTTGAAAAAGACCATAATTATGTAAATACAAGGCCAGAAGGTTCACAAAGAAGAGAAAAAGCTACTGGACATGTGGCTGTTCACAGCTCTCCCTGGCCCCCTCACAGTGAGGATTCTGCATTGCAAACTTTTTGTCATGGACCCATTTCTGCCCTGGCACACACAGAAGAATTGAAACAACCTGTTTACCAAAAATGTATTTTTTATTAAAATCCGTATTTGTAAAGGAGAGGTCATTACACAAATGAGGTAAACCAACACATATGACATAGTTTTCACTTTAAAAATAAATTTCAATTGAGCTATTGATTTGATTCCACAGTCTGAGAGGAAGAGTCAGGCAAGTGTTACTCATGAGGCGAGATGCCAGACAAGGCAGGACGAGGCAGTTGATGTGCCCTGACTCAGTTCAGAGGTGTCAGGAGTCTTCAGGGACCAAACCCTTCTCACTCTGTTGTCCTTTTCTCCCCAGATTTGCAGACAAGAGATGAGTAAAGGCCAGGGAGAAGGAGCGGTGGCCTCTTCCCTACTGCTCTAACCAGGGGTCCCTCATCAGCATCCCCTCATTAAAGGCTGTGTAAAGGTTTAATTTGATTGTGCAAATCCACTCCCTCATCAGCCCTAAAGGAGACTTAACAGCAAGTAAAAACCTGCTCTAGAAAAGTTCCATTTCAAAAGTAATATCTGGCAAGCAATAAGCCCATTAAGTGTGACACACTTTGCAAGGAGAAGAGTTATGCTTCCTTCTTTTTCTTTTTTCTTCCATGCATGTACAAGTGGAGTGTTCATCTAAAAGTTTATGAAATTACTGCAAGTCTGTAAGAATCATGTTGACCATCCTGTGCAATCAAGCTTTGTCGTTAAGGACTGAGTCCCACAGCCTGAACACCTCAAAGAAAAAAATGGCTGTGATGTTGTTTTACCCTGTGTATCGGTAGAGGACGAGGAGAACCTCAGCCCTGTTTCTCAGGATGCCACCACTCAAGGCCAGCCAGCAGAGTAACACAGAACAGTTGGACTCACTTCCAGCTCTCAGGCACTACAGAACAAACACCACCACCAGCAGAACCAAGTAATGCCCCAAAATTCACTCCATGAAATCAGTGGCTGACAAACTCCTAAATATTGGGAATTCCCGCATGGCTGAAGCTCTGTAGTCCAGGTCCACTTTGATGGATTAAGGTATCCTGGAAGTGACAACCTGTGCAGATGAGGCAGAGATGGAGTTTCACCTGTTACACCCGAGTGAAACTCATCCAGTCCCTTCGGTATTAACGGTGTGACAGGTAAGACATTGCTCCAAAACGTGTCCCAGGACAGTTTCTGGTAACCAACACATGAAACTTTCATCACATCTGCCACGTTGACAGTGAAATTGCACGACTGCATGCAGATAAAACATGAGGTGAATGCAGTATTTTAGTCCCATTGACATCCTCAGGGGACTTGGGTGGGATTTAAACTGCATGGAGGTTTGGTGCTGGTTTGCATGGGCTGGGTGGATGCCACGCTGCAGGAACAGATTCTGCAGCTCTCAGTGCAGAGAAGGTTCTACCACATCCGGTACCACGTTTCCAGTAAATGCTTTCAGCAAAAACCAGAAATGCCGTCACTACAGTTCCTGATCACTGTACCTGGGCAGCTGCAGCACTGTGATATCCCAACAAACTCTCCAGGTTAGGAGTCAGTTAAAGGCTATAGATCTTGAGAGGGAAAGAAAGAGAGAAGGCGTCATACTTAGGAGAGCTTTTTTCCAAACAGAAATTAAAAAGGAACTTTTTTTAATGAATCTATTGTTTGAGGAACTAAAGCAAAGAGTATTAAGTTGGTGGTTTATTGCACATCCTGCTAAGGCTCTGTAGAGAGTCTGAAAGGGCAGATTAGCATAAGATTAGCAGAGAAAGCTGTTTAGGCTCAGCAAGGCTCCAAGGGAGCCATTCACATTGAGGAGAGCCAGCATCCCTTGCTCCCATGTCCCCTGACAGCATGGGAAAGTTGTTTGCATGGCAGATGTCCCATAAAATCATGGAATTGTTTAGGCTGGAAAAGACCTTTAACATCATTGAGTCCCAGTGTTCCCTTGGCACTGCCACATCCACCACTACATCATATCCCCAAGTGCCACATCTACACTTCCCCTTCAGGGACGGTGACTCCACCACTGCTCTGGCCAGCCTGTGGCAGGGCTTGATAACCCCTTTTTCCTTAATATGAACCTAAGGCTCCCCTCCCACCACTGTTTCTCTCACTGGGTCATACCATCTTGCTGCCCCGCCTGGCCAGGGTCAGCGGTGACCGACGGGCTGGGCGTATTGCTCTGCAAAAATCGACGGAAGTCCTTAATCATGGGGCGGAGGACCTGGATGAGGGCGCTGAGCGCCGCCTGCGTGCCCTCCATGGCCTGTGCCTGCCGCTCCTGGGCACACGCCTGCACCTCCTGGGAGCGGCGGATCATCTGGAGCAGGTCGTTCTGCTGCTCCAGGTGCTGGGCAATCTCCTTCACGTGCAGGTTGGTCACTCGCTGCTCCTGCAGGAGCTTGGCCGAGTTCAGGGCGATGCGGCTCTTCAGCTCCTGGGGCTTGGCGGACACCTCGTGCTGGTGTGCCATCATCTCCAGGGGCGCCTCTGCAGTCACTGTGGCAGGGGCTTCCGTGGTGCAGTACTCCACCACCCCGTCCTCCAGGCTGTGGTAGGTTGTCTCTGCAGGAACTGAGAACAAAGAGCACACAGGGGGGTCAGGAGTAGCTGCCACACACGGGGGGCTTTTATCTGCAGGACTATTCAGTGGATATCGCAGGAATATGGTGTGTTCAGTGAGATAACACACAATGGCCAGCAACGCACAAAATGACCCATTTAAGTCTGCTCCACCCTCAGTCGAGCTTCCTTCTAGACTACAACCCAAAGGAATAGGGAATGCCTTATCTGTCTAGACAAAATCATTTCTCAACCTCCAGCTCAGAACAATCTTTCCAAGCAGCCCTAACTGACATAATGGCAAAGGCAAGACCTAGAATGGCGCCTACCAGCAGGACAGCTGCTTTTTTGGGATGCTGCACACTAGGAATCAGCCCTGGATGTTTCTCCCCCTGTTGTCCCCAGGGAGGAACTGAGGACCCTCTGAGGTGCAAAGGAATCTTGACTCCCTTGTTCTTAAGGGTCTCAAAGCCAGCTTTCAGTACGTGTGTGCTTGCAGCACAAGGGCAGACCGGGGGGGAATGGCACTTCATTAGAGATGTGGGCACTCCTTTTTGCTGGGGCTCCTCCCTGCCCAGAGAAGCCGTGGATGCCCCACCCCTGGAGATGTTCGAGGCCAGGCCGGATGGAGCATCCTGCTCTGATGGAAGGTGTCCCTGCCCATGGCGCAACGAGATGATCTTTCAGGACCCTTCCACACCATTCTACGGCTCTTCCTCGCAGGTGGGGTGGCGCTGCCAGGCCGCCCCTCCGTGCCCCTCCAGCCCAGCACTCACTCTGGGTCAGGGTGACCGTGGTGGCCGAGGCGGTGATGGGGATGTCTCCGCCGTCCCCCGCGCCGCACTCCCCGCTCGGCAGGCTGATGATGGTGGCCTCTCCCAGCAGGTTGCAGATGCGCTGCTGCATCGGGGTCAGGATCACCGGGGCGGCCGCGGCCCCAGCCGGCTCCTCGCCCTCGGGGCCCTGCCCGGCGGCGCCGCCGTTCTGGGCCTCGCCCGCGCCCTCCATGGCGGCCCGCACCTGCGCCACTTTGCGCCGCACCTCGGTCTTGAGGTCGGACCACTTCTTCTTGACCTCGGGCAGCTCGCGGTGGCAGGTGGCCACGGCGTTGACGCGGCGCAGGATGTCGTGCCAGGCGGCGGCCTTGGCGGCCAGCGGCACGCCCGCGTTGAAGTGGTTCACCAGGAGGTGCTTGCCCCGCTCCAGCTCCTCCACGATGATCTCCACCTCGCGCTCCGAGAAGTTCATCTTCCGCTTCTTGGCCGGGGGCGCCGGCGGGGACGCCATGGCCGTGGGGAGCTGTGGGGGGGCTGTGGGAGGGGGGGTGTGTGG